>JBBPPA010000216.1:0-29654 GCA_038091735.1 Leccinum pellstonianum
AATGGCAATATTATTACGGTCGCAGAAAGGGCATCATTGAATGAAGCCATGCGTAAATTGGTGAGTCGTCCATCATTTCACAAGCTTGTGCTTACCACATTCTCTGAACAGATTCTTCCCAAGATGCCTGTCCTCTCCCCAGAGCATCGAGACTTGAAGCTGAAGAAGATCCTGCAGAGGAAAGATTGGACTATATACCAGCTTGCTTCGCTACAGAGCCTCTTCGATGCACACCAGTCGATCGTGGACGAAGAGATTGATCTTGAAGACACCGCCGAGCTTCATGGGGATAGTAACAACGCTGTTGATGACATGAACACTGTCATTGAAGCTTTTATCACGGCAGTGTCCCGCATTGCTCTTGGCGAAGAAGCACATCTTGATCCGTGAGCAAACTTCGTCACTACCATGCCTTGAGCGTTACTAACCACTTGCTCGGTAGACTAGGAGCCAGCCAACGTGACCGTCACTCGTTATTGGAATCGTTTTAAATCATTTGTTGTACAGTAATGTGGACAGCGACGAGATGTATCGACTCAGAAGTGTTTATGTAAACTTTCTTGATGGCAAAGCTTGTTCTCATCTGCGGCAGTGTCCTGTTCACAGTAATTGTCACAATGACAGCGACTCCGAGTCTGTCCTTCGCATTGATGGAGTGGACTCGTTGTGCAGTCGTCCTTCGTAGTTCTATCCACCCCACTCGTCGGTGTCATACCCACACCCGTGCCATACACTCAGGTTACCTCCGCCCCCCTCCTCGACCCTCATTGAAATCGGAACATTTCCTGCACCACCGTTCGTCACGACCTACTTACCGTTTAGTACTACTTTCCCCTACGCATACACTGCCACCCACCCGGCCGACCTCGAAAATACGTGGCTTGAGTTCTAAAATCGGTCTCTGCGATCTGATTGGTCGAAATTACCCAGTCTTTGTTCCTCCATATCACATGATCACCGTGACCTGGCCTATGGAAGTAGTTAAGCGGATACTAACGTATTGAGTAATTTATACACACAAGTAATCATACTTGTCGACATTGAGGTATGGGATGAGGTCTGTGAATGGCAGGGTCTCTTTCGAGCCATCTTGCCACAGGCCCGGACTGTGATGGTTGACCGCGTTTCCTGAACGCACAGTGCGGCTGTCGATCCTGCCTTACTGATCGACCCGTCTCTAACGAGACAACACGGACGGCTTCGACGTCTGTGAGAATCACTTTGTCGCCGACATGGATATCACCGGACTTTGTCTTCAAAACTGTGAGCTTTGTAATGTCGTTGTCCGTGCTAAAAACGTCGCCTCTTCAACGCAGCAGCACGATCAAGCTGAGAGAATGATCAGAGGCCGACACGATGAGAATCAGAATGAGATCGAACCGTTTACTTTACTGCTAGCCAACAAATGGCAAGTAGTACGATGTGCTGGAGGTCGACCGTGGCCACGATGTGATTCGCTGTTGGAACGGGTGTCGTCATTTCTGCCTCAAATACCTCGTTTCAATTCCAGAAAAGCTCACGTCTCACGATCGGGGACAAAGGACTCGTACGTCTTACCATTCCGTCAGGTCTTCGACAATGTCGTCCTACCACATCCCTTGACCTTCCACAACATCCACAGTGCCCGGGTCTGTTATGGCAGCTCGTCGAGAAGCTGCTGGAATGAATTAGAGGAGGCTGGAATACATGCGTACTTTGATGACTTTGATGGGAAATAAGCAACGATTAACAACACGCAGTCTGAGAGCTTCTCACTTGCCATATCCAATTGTCATAGATCAAGAAATACAAAGATGTACTCACATTCCACAGTTACAGCTGGGGAGAGAGAGAGAAAGGGAAGGGGAGAGACGTACAGACGATGAGAGACGAGAGTTCGACCACCCTCGCGTTGTCGTCCCTTGCCCTGTCTTACCCCCGCCATCATCCTCGTCCCCATCCCCGTCCGCGGTCTGTTCCGCGGTCTGCTCCGCGGTCTGCTCCGCGTTCTCCCAATCTCGCCCCAGAGCCAAGCAAGCATTGCGTCAACGCCAGTCGGCACTTCCTGAGTAAAAATCCACTTGGATCAGTGTTCCATTTTTGCAAACATACCTGTACGCTTGGACTTACACTTGACTTATTCAGATGACTAATTTCCTCGACGCCGTGCGAGAGAATCCAAAAAGCGAAAACCTGGGCTTCACGTGAGGGCGGACCGTTAAATGTGGGCGATTATGGGATGACGCTGGCGAGACGACGGGAGTGGATCAGTTAGACACTAAAAACAAAGAGATTAGAGAGAATTCACCTGGCGAGACGACGGGAGCGGATCAGGAGGAATTGGAACCCTAAAACGACATCTCACCAGGCGGGAATAGGAGGCTGACGACACAGGGAGCCGAGCCACAGGTGGCTCGTGCGCGGACCGCAGTGCGGTGTAGGCTCCAATTGGTTCCTCGGAATTAGCTGAGTGTGAATAAAATTTAAACACTATTATGACAAACAAGTAATTAAAGGACGATTTGTGCCAGCTCGCTGGATGATTAGAATCACAAACCAGGTGTCAACCTCACCTCGTCGTACATCGGTGGCGGGATGTTCGACACGCTAGGCAAAACACCTGGAATCGTCATTGCCGGCGGCAACGAGACAGTTCATAGTCAAGCCGCTGGGAAACTGGCGATGGCATGCTGCCAACGTGGATCAACGCGATCATCTCAGTCCCCGAGAGCAGCGCGCAAGTGAAGCGCAAGCGGTCGGTGCCGACCTACATGCTGCTATTCAACGAGGCAAATGAAATGCACAGAAACAGATCCACGAGGGGCAGCTTAGCTCGGGTCACAAGGGCCTCAGCCCAGACGAAACGAATGATTCCGCGTGGCAAGGTTTCGAACACGAGCCACCAGGATCCGCGCCTAATCTTCTGCAATTGCTATGTCGAGTCGGACACGGAGAGGTTCCTGTTTCTGTTTGTAGCAGCGGAAGCGGATTGGGGACGCTAATATGTCAACAGCGGAGAAGGCATGTTGCGGAAGACCAATGAGCCTCTGCCTTGTTCAAGTTCCAGACAACTCTCCGTGCATGCGTCGCCGCTACTCCTCTCGTCCCTACCCCAGGCTCCCACTTACAGTCCCCCCTACTCCAACGATGACCTGTCTTCAAGACCAGGTCACAGTCGTCGCAAACAATGCGCTCGTCGACCCAGACCTGAGCGGCTGTTAGAGGCCTATTTCGGGAGTCAGTGGAGTACCTGATAGCCTCTCCTGCGCCCACCGAAAAAGGAATGGCTCTGTCTGACCCGACATATCCACTGCAAAGATTAGCTGTGGGTCCTGGTGGCTGATCTTCGACGCCTCGTGTCGGATTCTACGCAACACGTTTTAAGGTAGTTCGGGTCAATGTACACTCCCAACCTGGACCTGCTTCGGTACTATCATATTGCTGCTCCGTTGAACAGTAGCGCATAGCTTGGTATCTGCCGCTTTCGCGTCACACAGTTCTTGATGACCAAAGTGATCGTGTGCGTCCACGGGTCTACCAGCCCTTTCCCGAGAACCCCGCTGCCGATGCACGACGACGCGAGGATGTTTAGGTTGATGCGCTTGTGGTTCTAATCAGGTGGGTCACCCCTTGTCCTGCAAGCGTAGGTATCAATCCACTTACTGTGCGGATAGTATCAGCTAACCAGTCATCCCATACTACCTTCTTTCCTCATCCCGCCCTCATTTGCACTTTCCTTGTGGATGCTCGGGCAACCGAAGACGATACTCCGGGGTTATAGATCTGGTGGCGCCGACCTCACGATCCGTGGATATATGTACTGTATCTATACAATGATTCGCTATAATCGGCACCAAAGTCTTCTCTCTCCACCATTCGTCCGGTTTCATGTTTCACCTTGGGCGGGCAACGACGGCACGCCGAGATCGGAAGACGTGGGACGATAATGATATACGTAGTGACTTCGGGGAGGTTCCACTCTGGAATTGCACCATGATTACACTGCGGATCGTCTTGCGCGTTTTCTCTTGATACTTGACGTGACAGCGCCGCAACGTCCCCACTGTCGAAATCTGAGTCAGACCTCAAATTTCATTACTTAATCGTTCACCGTCGGTGACCGTGCCAAGCTTTTGACACATTGAATCATTATGATCACTTGACCGTATCGGACATTATTCATACATCAAATCGAGAATAAGCTCAAAGGCGTCGGGATGCTGACCAAATGGCGTGTCACACTGTGGCTCCGCTCATGCCTGCAACTCCGTAGCCTACTAGTGCCGCAAAGTCCGTCCTCGCCCTCTTCGTCTCTTCCGACAACGAGCGAGTTTATTCCGGAGATACAAAAGGTCGCGTCGTCATCACGTCCACAAGATCCATTCGTGCCATCGCCGACTGGCAAGCCCACAAAGAAGGCCTGTTAGGCATCGAGGAGCACGCAGGGCGCCATGTCATCACGTTCGTGTCCTCGTCAGATCAACGCTCAGGCTCGGGAACTGACGCCGACCTCGTTCGCAAGTCATGGCAGAGACAACAAGATCCACGTGTGGGAGCGTCCGACCGAGTCGGTGTCCATCCGCAAGGGCGGGGCGGCCTCGTTGACGGACCAGCCCCCTCCTCCGTTGTGCTACTCCCTCGACGTCAACGCGCTCAACTTTTGTCGGTTCTCGCTCCTCCCGACTCCTACTCTGGACGACGAGGTCGCAGCTCTCATTGTCGTCCCCAACCTCGTCGAATCTGCTCTGGTGGGCTCTATCCGGGTGAGACATTGCGTTGCTCTCGTGTGAACACACACTCTATCTAGGCGGACGTCTGGACGTTGCCCGACCGCACAAAACTACACGCTGCCATCGGGGATACTTCAGTGAATCACTCCTCCGACGGCCGGTCTGGTCCCAAGTCCGGTCAGTCCCCCGTGTTTCGTGTCTCTTCGAGCGACGTCTATATGCGCTCTGACAGACTCACAACTTGCAGGTATAATCATGTCGATGCACCTCTACTATGCCCCCTGGTCATCACCATCCACGTCAAAAGCGCAGCGAGAGCTCCGACTCTTGTGCGCATACGAAGACGGAGGAGTCATCCTCCTCAGGCGCACCTCTCCCGAAGGCACGCAGACCGTAGAAAGCAAAGGGTGGGAAGTCGTCTGGAAGAGTCGATTAAAGAAGTGGTACGAGGTACACTACTTCTCTGGGGCGCAGCGAGGGCAACCTAAATGAACTCGAGTGGAGAATACTCACTCGGGGTGAAGAGCGCTGGGCTAAGCAAGAGCTGTAGGAACTAAACACACGGGTGTAGTGCGGAAGTGCCTATCGATTAAGCTGTAGGCAGAGCCTCTATATACTGTACTGTTGTTTGTACATATGTAGGTAATGGAATGTTCTATGGTAGGTCATGTGACGCTGTAGAACATTCTAGTGAATGAGATAAAGATAACTAACGAATAGCGTAAGTATCTCTTATCATATGAGTAAGCCCATGAGTAATAGGGCAAAGGGTTGTAGAGACAACCAATAGAATGATGCATGTGTCATGACATCATAAAAGATTACTAATAGAAGATGAGTAAGATGAATAAGCGTAAATGACTAAGATATACAACACGTCGACGTGTTATACACTTGTCTAGAATCGTAGTAACGGATGAATAGAATACTACCGATTCAATAGCCCCCCCTCCTGCCGGTGAGTGAAAACTCTCGTGGTTAGTAGACTGGTTTGCTGACATCGGTGTATAGTTGGGCCCTCTTGTTCCCGTAACAAATGGGACGACTTGGATGTCCCTGAGATGCCCCAACCCCTTCCCGTGTGGCAGAATGCGATGAAGAGGATGGGCCAACCACGCCCGGGTGACAAAAATGCCCTGGCCGATGCTGGGTACCGATTCCCTGAACCCGCTTTGCTCCTTCCGCAAATTGGGGAGAAACGCCAAAGGTACATTGTCAATTGGCTGATCATCCGATGGTTCTGGATCCACCGTGTCACCACCGACCCTCCCTCCTCTTTCCCCAAACCTCAATTCTGGCGCGATGTGCTCAACACCAGCGGTGACAAGACTCCTGGCCCCTCACGCCAGGTCGCCACGCAAAGCACTGGCCGGAAGTCTACCGCCATTCAAATTGTCGGCGAAGAGTGCCAAATTCTGATGGAAGGCAATCGGTCCAAGGTTTCTTGGCGGGGACACGAGTACGCATCCGAAACATTCCTCAACCCTCCTCCACGTATCCTCCGCGCCATACTCTGGGAGTTATTCGAGCTCTCCTTTATCTTCGAACTCCGAGCTCTGGACCAGGTCTTGCAACCTCAACTTTGGAAGAACCATTCCCGGGACCGCCGTGCACAGTTGGACGGGTTATACCCGACCCCCTGTGGAAAACACTTCTGGGAGCAGGGTTTGCCTCAACGCTTGGGCAGCCTCGGGTTGACGGACGCTGTGCAGGACAACCGCGACTTTCTGAGGCGGTGGTGCCTCCTCTTGACTACTTGGCCAAATTGCCCTCCGTCGTTGGGACGTCAGCATAAGGTAGGGGCCACCGCCCAGGAGATACAGGTGCTCGAGTCGGAACTCATGACCCAGGCATGTTACTTCTACGTTCATACTTTTTTCGTTCAATTCGGTAGGCCCCCCGTTGTCCCTCACCGATTCCCCGTGGAATTTATGCCATGAACGTCGTGTTTTATCTCCATATTAATTACTAAATGATGCCCCCCTGCAATTTCCCTGTAACATTAGACATCTATCACGGACAATATACAGTCTACTTCGATTATTCGGTCCCTGACTCATCATTCCTTGATTTATTCCATTGATCTCCGAGTACCCTTTGGACAAGCTAACCCCCCAGGTTTAGACGTATAGCAGTGATACAGCAAAGAGGCTAAGTACAGCTTATTTGATCTGCGCCCCGGCGAAGTTGACCCCTTTCACAGCCTTATCCTCGTTCACTACCCTGCATGTCTTTTGCACCCCCAATGCTTCATTGTCTTCTGCACCCCCAATGCTTCATTCAAGCCATGAGGCGACCACATGAGGCAACCGTGAGGCACCGTGAGGCACCGTGAGGCAACCGTTTAAGTAGGTACCCAACCATCCACACAGCTCTTTGCGACTACCATGTACCAATGCAGCGACAATTGCCTGCGCACCTTCAACTCCTCGAGAGGTGTCTCCCAACACCGCTCTGCCTGCCCTATTCATCAAGCCTCAGCTCATGTCCAGCGACAGGCCAGGCTAGCGACCTCGCAACCTCTGCCTGAGAAGCGTCGGAGGTCTGTTAGTGAGGTCAGCAGGCTGTTTGACACCACGTGGTCCATATCTGACAGTCTGGAACCCAGCAGCACGAGGGACTGTCTGTGCGCCCTGCCCCACACCCCCCGAACTCCGAGCGCACCTTTTCAGATGTGCGAACGTTGGACAACGTAAGTAGAAGTCTACCTAGGTCAAGTAACCATCTTTGGGCACTGACGTCGATTGCTCAGCCGTTGTCTCAAAGCTCCTCGTTACGACCCAATGTTGATCAAACGCAGCAAGCTCTGTCAACCGTTATGGAGCATGATCTACGACCGCCAGCCGCACCCGATACGCTTGCGATGCGCACTCGCCGGTTGCCAGCAAGGTACCGAGACACGCTGCCAGAGGGCTCTCTAGCAACCAATGCGCCTCCACCCTCTGTTTCCCTTCCTCGTGTATTCCTCCACGTCTTCGACTCATTCAGCACCGAAGCCAACTCGATTGGCATCGCGCGTGAATACCGGCATCGACCTTCCCATGACCCCGATCGTTTCCTTGGCCCAGATGATCTATCCCACACCCATCCACTCACCGCTCAACTCCCAATGATCACCACCCCCGCCACTCGCCCCCCTCCTTGGCCCTTTGCTAACATGTCGACATGGCGACTAATGTCATGGATACTCTCTGGAACCAGCCGAAAGTCGTTCAGTGAGGGCACCCGACTGGTGAAGGAGGTAATGCAGGCCCCGGACTTCCAGCTTGAAGAACTCAGCAATTTTGATGGCCAGATGGCCGCGGGCACCATGGACCAAGCCCAGTTAAGATTACCCGAAGGTGATCCTTTGACGTCAGACAAGTGGCGGCGAACCAGCCTGGATATTAGCATACCCACCAGGGAGAAGGACCCAGCGGGGAATGGGGAAACATTCACCATTGAGGATTTCAGTTACCGGCGGATTATCGATGTCATCCGTGCTGCATTTCGCGATGCCTCGGCGAAGCAGTTTCATCTGTCGCCTTTCCGAAAGGTAGGCTCCCATAAAACACTGAGATCCGAATCTGACCCGAGGATAGGTCTGGAAGACCCCGGCAGGTGAACGAGAAGTAATATATGACGAACTCTATACTACGAATGCGTGGATCGAAGCTCAAGACGATATTGCTAAACAAAGGCGTACCGATGGTTGTAAGCTAGAGAGGGTCATTGCTGGACTCATGCTGTGGTCGGACTCTACCAATCTCGCGCAGTTTGGCCATGCGTCTGCATGGCCTATATATCTCTATTTCGGGAATCAGTCTAAACACTCCCGTCACTCGCCTGACCAGGGTGGATGTCATCCCATCGCGTTCATTCCCCCGGTGAGTATCACATTTTGGTTGACCTCTTGTCGTTCTGTTGCTCAATCCTCATGCAGCTTCCTGAGGCGATACACAGAATACTATCGAAGATCTCCGACAGCAAGAACCCCGCTGAGCTACTCACACATTGCAAACGGGAGCTATTTCAAGCCGTTTGGTCTCTTTTATTGGACGATGACTTCGTGGATGCATATGAGAATGGGATTGTCGTCGAGTGCTTTGATGGAGTGTACAGGCGCGTGTATCCCCGAATTTTTACGTATTCGGCGGATTATCCAGAAAAGTCAGTCGACCTAACACAGTAGGATCAATACTAATTGAAAATGAACTATTCTAGGGTACTGATTGCGACCATTCGAGACAAAGGGTTGTGCCCTTGTCCGCGTTGTCTTATCCCGAAGACAAAATTTCACCAACTAGGCCATCAAAGTGATATGTCAGCAAGATCTACGCAAGCACGGACGGATTTTCGGCAGACAGTACTAGGAGCTCGAAGGGCCATATATGAAACAGGCCGACCTTTGAAGAGTGCTGTGGTGGAACGTTTCCTGAAGCCCACCTCGCTTGTACCGACCACGGTCAGAAGTCGCTCTTTTTTCGACCCTCGGAATTGTTGATTGACATTACATCTGCACCAGAACGCCTTTACCGAACGTCTATTGCGACTAGGTTTTTCTATCCATCAGAAGCTCGTTGTGGACCTACTGCATGAGTTTGAATTGGGAGTACTAAAGGGATTGCTGAAACATCTGTTTCGCATGGTTTATGCAGTCGACCCGAGGCTCATTGGTGTTTTGAATGAAAGGTATGCGAAGAAACCTCAATCTCAGGTGATTCAGTTGATCCCATATCGCAAAGGTTTAGGTCAATGCCTACGTTCGGCAAAGGCATTCGCCGATTTCCCGACGACGTTGCAAACACCAGTCAACGGCCAGCATGGCACTTTGAGAACGTCATGCAGGTAAGCCTCACTACATCCTCATTTCTGCCTTTTGGGGATTTGACATATGGTGTAGTGTGCGATGCCAGCATTTGAAGGCACACTACCTCCCGATCATGATGCTGATGTCCAAACCCTACTCTTTCGCCTAGCTGAATGGCACGCATTGGCGAAACTTCAGCTTCAAACGGATGGGTCACTGGCGCTACTCGACCAGGCAGTTCGGCGTCTGGGTGCTCATCTGCGCCACTTTCAGAGGGTGACTTGCGCCGCGATCATAACAAAGGAACTTCCCCGGGAGTGCGCTAGCAGGCAGAGAAAGGAATTGGCCGACATTCAGACCGGACGCCGGAAGGCACCAGCCAGAAGTTCGGCACTTCCGAAGGTGTTCAATCTCAACACATACAAGATCCATGCGCTGGGTGACTACACCCGAACGATCAAGATGTACGGTAGTACCGACTCATATTCTACACTAGTGGTGAGTAGTCGAAATGCCTAGATACCTGCCTCCAGTTATTGACGAGCTCCACTATATTGAATTAGGGTGAACGTGCTCACCGCACCATCAAACAATACTATGCCAATTCGAACAAGAATGCGGTCGAGAAACAATTTGGCAAGCAGGAGCGACGGCGAACTCTTCTCTTGCGACAGCGCAATCAGATGGAGCCTGCTGAGGAGAGCAAAGACGAGCACCCTTCAGTACGCTTACACCATTCCATGACCGCCACAGCAAGGCAGGACAACGTGTTCAACCTCCCCCAATTGATTCAAAAACATTCCGCGGACCCAGCTGTCAAGGTAAGCTATGAAGGTACTTCATCACTCTCGCTGTGTACTGAGCCAGGGACCCCACGATAGGCAAATTTCATTATGATGCTAAAAGATCACCTATTGGCGAGGCTCCATGGCCTTGAATATGATGGTGACGAGCGAACTTTCACTCCCGGGCAACGAAATACGATTCAGTTCATCAACGGCGACAGATGTGTCGAGTCCAAACTACTGAGGATCAACTACGTGTCTTATGATGCTGGCCAGCACTATGATACTGTCCGCATGAGTCGAGGAGATGCCGTCATGATGAAGTCGAAGGATCTTCAGCATCCGTTCTGGTATGCTCGGGCGATCAAGGCATTCCATGTCAATGTTCGCTTCTGTCCTGAAGGCCAGCCATCAGTGGAGCAAAGAATGGAAGTTCTCTGGGTTCGATGGCTCGGCGTTGACCAGGAACATGCATGGGGATTCAAGGAAGCCCGGCTTCCCAAGGTGGGCTTTGTCCCGGACCATCCGGATCAACTGCCCTTCGGTTTCTTAGATCCATCCTTACTACATCGTGCATGTCACTTGATACCTGTCTTCTCCGATGGTCGCACTCAAGAATTGCTAGCGCCCGGACCTTCGCTAGCCAGGATTCCAGGAGAAATTGATGATTGGGCATCGTTCTATGTTAACATGTGCGTAATGATGATAATGTCTAGGGCAGTCTACTAAAAAGCATTGACTGCAGTTTTGCCGACCGCGACATGTTTTCCAGATATGCCAGAATTGGTTTGGGCGACACAGAAATGCAGCCAGACGGCGATGAACCTGAATTAACCACGGAGACGTACGAGGAAGTGGATGAAGACCAAGTGCAAGGTGTGTTGGCCGAATCGGATGGGGTTTGTCAGGCGGTTCACATAGATTCAGAAGAGGTCAGGAACGTCAAGTATGGTGATGATGATGAGGAGGAGGAGGAGGAGGAGGAGGAGGAGGAGGAGGAGGAGGAGGAGGAGGAGGAGGAAGAGGAAGAGACTGAGGAAGAGGTTGATGTTGACAATGATGACAGCGATGGCGATGAAAGTGAAGGGGAGCGTTACTAGTGAACAAAAGGTAACTACAATGAGGCGGGATCAGAACCTATCACGGTCACGAGCAGCCATCCAAGTTATGTACTCGTTTCATTACACATCTCTTTGCATGCCAAGATTCACTCCCCCACCCCCCTCGTCTTCGAACTCCACGGTGAAAATCACTACAGTAGTAGTACTTAAATTCTTAGTTAGAGGCTGTTATCATGTACTGCCTTTCGGCTGCTTTCTGTGTCGGTGAAGCACGAAAAGCACTTTCTAAATTTACTGGTTGCCAGCCACACGTGCAAATTAAGTCAACAAATTCTCTTGTTCAAATCCACAGCATCAGAGACACTTGAGGTAGATGATACCTATGTCCATGAACTTAGACTCATTGTAATCGAGGCATACATGGTACAAATTGAGTCGAGCTAATAATTGTAATATAATCTGAGTGTGACAGCCGGGAAGAGTCAGCAGGATGTGGTTTGGCAAGTAATAAAATTGTGAAACTCTTACCGCATATATGTCAGAAATGCAACAACTGCTAAAGGTCTTAGATGGTCTTAGATGCAAGGTACAATCCACAGACAAGTATTTTAGTGACACTCGATCATAAACGATTATAAGTACCTTATCAAATGCAAACAATATTATAACCGACGAGTCATAAATATCCCACCTATAACGGTATATATACCCTTACAAGCCATTCCCAATGAGTATCAGGCTGAGATAAGTGCCTGATTACATATCAGGCTCTTGTGTTTTTTGTGATGACGGCAAAACCATCGCCCCAGGCAACTCCTTTGATGCGCAAATACGCTCGGCCAACGCAACCACATCACCGTCCTCGTCCCTCATGCGCCCTTGTTGCAAACACGCACGAAGACACCATTGACACCAATGCGCGTGCCAAAATGGCCGTCGGAACCCTCCCCCCCCATCATGCTGTGGCACCTTGCACTCGTCCGTTTACGATGATGGGCCGCGTTTGAGCGTCAATGACTCAATGGCGAAACCGTTGCCCCATGCGACCTCCTTGACACAACCTGCTCGTCCAACGATACTGCCAATGCCGTCACCCACCTCCTCTCGTCGTCGTCTCGGGTTCATGCTAAGTACGGGTGGAGCTCTGTAACAGTTGCCCGTGCAGATCCGTAGTGCCACGTAGTAGATTATGTGTGTGACATGATGACAAATAAACACGTCCGATTCCCGGTGCGTGAGAATCTGGACGTGGTCCAAGGAAGAGCAAGGTCGATCTCAACCACCATGCCATGGAATGACGCATTCCGTACAAGAGAAAATGGACTGCTTACTTCACTGAGTTCGCATAAGATGCTACTCTACGCATCTATATCCTCCGTTGCTGTCTCTGCCACTGTCGCCAGTGCCCTCAGGAGACATAGCAATTTCTACTCCCTTGCTATCCATCTTTCCAAGAGCAATCGGAGTGTTCTGGTTAGTATTCGTCTTCAATCAGTGTAATTTCCCCCATCTTGACTCTCTTTAGATCCTCGCCAATTTCGGGCTCTTGGTCGCGTTACTCTGTGCTCAATGTGCTCGTCGTCTATTCTTTGGTTCCCTCAGGCCACAGGAAATCGAGGTAGCCCATCACCGTTCACACTTGTTTAATTTGTCGTGTCTGATGACCAGTCTAGCGCCTTTATGACCGTCTCTGGTTCTTTGTGACCGAATCACTCCTGGCCTTCACTATCTTCCGAGACGACTTCGACATTCCTTTTCTTCTCATGTTCGGATTCTTGCTCTTTGTCAAATCTTTCCACTGGCTATCTTCCGATCGCATTGAATGGGTGCGTTGTTCCCCTTGTTATCTGAACCCCGCTACAGAGCACCGTTTCACGGCAGATGGACCAACGCCCATATCCTGGACCACCAATATTGTTTCACATACGGATGACCAGCCTATTCACTATCCTTTGGTTCGTTGATTTATTCATGTTCGCATTCGCTGTCGACAGCACAACCAAAAATGGTGTTGGTGGGATGATGATGTTTGCGAACGAAGTAGGTGTGCACAATACTCCCTGCGAGGTTCTTACTAACGCATCCAACAGTATGCTATCCTCATGGCTAGTGCTATGAACGTCATAGCCAAGTATCTGATCTGCGTCATCGATATCCGTCGAGCCCAACAGAGAGGTGGTGAGAATGCCCCTCCCTGGCAGAACAAGAGCATGTGGATATTTTACATCGAACTAGCAACTGGTACGTCAACGCTCGGACTGCACTCGCTTTTTCTCAATCCCCATTTCGCGGACTCAGACTTCCTCAAGCTCATAACATATCTCCTATTCTTCTTGTTCATCGTGGCTCTGTACGGGTTGCCATTAAACATCATCAGAGACGTATACCTCACTGGACGCTCATTCATTACGAGGCTGCGCGCTTTGATTCGGTACCGCGCAGCTACGCGTAATATGGATGAGCGATATCCCGACGCGACTGAGCAGGAAATGACAGCCATGACGGATCGCACTTGCATCATCTGTCGCGAGGAGATGTATTACCAAGGAAGACCCGGTGCCCAAGCAGAGACACAACCTGTACCCGATGGACCCAATATGTCTCCAAAGAAACTACCATGTGGACACATTTTTCACTTCTATTGCTTACGCTCGTGGCTTGAACGCCAACAAAGCTGCCCAACTTGGTAAGTCCCCTGCTGATGTATTACTACTCTGTTAGTCGATGTTTATTCGATTACTTGTAGCCGACAGAGTGTCCTGGACACCAATCTCGCACAGAATCAGTTACGACAGCCTCAAGCTGCCCGACAACAACCACAGGCTGGAGCCCGTCCAAACCTATTTGGATTCCATCAGGCTGGCGGTCAGCAGCAACCAGAGAATGATGCCCTTGCGCGTGTTTTAGGGAGATTTGCGCGCAATGCCGCTCAGCCACCACCGGCGGCTGCTGGTCAAAACCCTCAAGCTCAAGCTCAGGGGCCTCAGAATACAGGCAATCATGGTTGGGTTTCTGGTTCGCCGCCAGGTGTGGTCATCCAGTACAACATCCAGTATCAAGGTCAGACACCCCATGGTCAAGTACAATCCACGCGGCCTGTACCACCGTTCAGTGGGTTCGTCGGGCCTAATCAGGACTGGCATCCGTGGAATTTTGATCAACGATGGCTTAATCAAAGAAGTACACCACGGGAACCATCTGCCGGCGGAAGCGGTGACCAAGTACACGCAACACAGGCACAATTTCCAGATGGTCTGCGGACACCAGCTGAAGCCGCCGCTCACGCAGCCTTGAGGCGCTTCGGTGGACACTCTTCCAATGATACGTCAAGATGGACGGTTCCGTCTTTGATACCACTGGATGGACACGCAGTCTCCACCGCGTCGCAACCGACGGCATCTGATCCACATACATCCTCTCTTGCAGTTCCTTCTGTGGATCCGCCTAACTCTGGCTTGGCCCCTGTGAGCCCCCAAACCAGTGTCCCACAGTCCTTCAATACCTATCATATAAGTGATACGCAATTAGCGCTCCTGGATCAAAACACCCGAGAAGCGATTGACGAACGAATACGAATCCTGCAAAGCGTGTCGAATACGGTAGCCTGTTGTATAGAAGACCTGGTCAGAGTGAGAAGCGCTCTCCCCCCGCCGTTGCCCATCGCATCGCCACAGCTCCTCTGGGATGCTACGGCAAATGGTGCTCAGTGTACGTACGTCTTAAATTCCACTACCCATTGCCAAATTTAATTCTTTCTCCAGCGGATAGAGACCCTCAGCCAGTCCCAACTGCATTTTCAGAGCCTGAATCATCAACTAGCCCACACACCCGGGAGCCATTGTAGGATGATCGTTATGGATGTGGATAGTGGAGCGTGCATAAGACCCGTTTACTAGTCTTATATGTGGATATGGTGAACGAAGATGATGGTTTCATTCAAAGGTTCAACAACGCCTCGGCTCTGCTTTTTACCAACTCTGGATCCACATTCGCTTTGTCGACCTTGGAATAAAACGATTTGAATATTAATCCCATAGCTTTCTTCGGATTACCGTCTCGGGGACAACTTGCCGCGACCTCCTTGAGTATCCTGTCTATCTCCGCTTCCGAGACCATAGCAGGCAGAAATGCAGAAATGATCTGTGCTTCTCGAACTTCTTTCTCTGCAAGGTCGGGTCGGTCGCCTTTCATGAATTGAGAAGCAGAATCGGTCTATATGAGTATTGTGAACGGTGTTTCCGAGCAAGATTAAATGAAACGAACGCGCCGAAGGACCGCTTTGCGCAGGACACCGACGATCACGGATGACGGTACCTTGGAGCCAGATGACTTATCCAAATTGTACACTTCGGAGAGAAGGGACCTCAGGGTCATGGATGAGAGTTGTTCCTTGTTCTACTTGCGTGTGAATTGCCAGAATGAATCCGAGAGGGAACCGGGCAAGTACCTTCATAGCCTGCTTCACTCCTGCGAGGAGCTGTTCCCGGATTTCTGTAAATTAACACCGACTTGTCAAAGCTTTCCGTGTCCAGGAATAGGATATGTAGTACTGACCTTCACTGGCTCGGAATGGAGCGCTCGAATGGAAGCGACAGACGGAAACAAGGGTTCTGGAACTCCTTGAGCATTGGAACAAGGCGTTCATTATTACCTGGCGGTAGTTAGAAACTCGCAGTCTCCCACTATAGCAGCGCCACGCGTGTCACCTAGGACCAATTTGACCGTAAGTATGAAAGTTGCGGCGGAGCCATGACGCAAAGCTCAAATTTTGTTGATCACGTGTATGTTGCCGATATATATATGTTTGATTGATTAGATCTCGTCAAATCTCGTCTTTAACTTCTTCTTGCAACGAGTCCGACAACGTTCAGGCTACTACGACCCCTATGACCACCGTTCAAATTTTTGAGACGCCACCTCTTCCTAGCAGTTGCCTTGATGCAATCAGAGAGTCCTGCAGAGAACTTCGAGAAGCGCAAAATATCCGAGTGAGTCGCGAATGATGTACTAGTAGTAGTCGAATCCTTCACGTGTATCAAAAACTTATTTCATGAATCATGATGATAATAATGTATCGTCTCACCAAACTTCCGATCCCAGGTAACGGACGATGCCGTGAAACGTTTGTTGTTCTCTCCCTCGTTCCTCCATACGTTCAAGCGTGTCTCGAGAAACCATGGGCTCCATTTCCCGCTTAATTTTCCCTCAGTCCTATCCGAGCTAAACTTCCTCTCTGTGCTTTGTCTCCTTAATTTTGCCTCGGGCTATCGTGTACCTCTCCACGAGCAAACTGGTCGCGGCGCATGGGACAACATAAGGGCGTTCGCGTTTGGCATGTACTTGTCTTCCGTTACTGGTGAAGATGATTTGCTCTCCGCAAAGAGCATGAAGACAGTCACACCGCAACAGGTGGCAGAGCTCATGTCTGTCAAAATCTACGTGGAGCGATCGCATGAAACGTTACCTGGGGTGACTGTTGGAGAGCTCCGTGGACCGATATACGACCTTGTTAAATTAATCAGCACCACGCTGAACGAGACGGGCGAAATATTGGGGCAATCGGGCATGCCAAACCTGGGGTCATTTGTCCTACGAAGCTTAACATCTAAATGCCCCGGGGGAGGCAATGTAACTGTGGATGACGTTCTGAAAGATGTGGGCCCCTCACACACGTCACATTGAGTGAACCATCATCAACAGCGTTTTTTTACAGCTCGTATCCGCTTTTCCTGCATTTCGAGACATGTCGGTTGTGGACGGAACACGTCAGTTTTTCATCTTTGTCTCTGGAAGTGGTGCTCAGTCCGATCGAAAACAGCTGTGTATTGTTTCAAGAAGGCACTGTTCCTTATCCATGGGTTAACCCTGCGCTTTGGATCTTCTTCCCCACCACCGTTCCCGCTGCCAGACACGACAAATGTGCCAGTGTTCACAGATAACGTCATTCCTTCTCTGCTTATTCATCTGGGAGTGCTCGACCTGTCGGGAACAAAGGATGTTGCATTGCGGAGTACCTTCCCCGACGCCGCGAATGATACTAATGTGACCACGCTCCTGGAAGTTCCCAGGGACACGCCAAGTATAGACCCTGCTGTGGCTTCAGGAACGAAGCCAAGGACGGCACCACCCAAAGAGGGACCTGTTCTCACTTCAGACCAGGCATATATTTTGCGCACCGCTGCCGTTGATGCTTGTGAGAGAATCGTGAAGTACGCACGCCGACTAGACGAAACCAACCTGCCAGATAGTCAAAAATGGATCAAGGATATCACTCTTCCAGAGTTGGATATGTGGCTTTGGGCGGTTGCAAAAGATAGATCGGATTACAGAGAGCTCGAGAGGTTCGTGTTGCGGGATACGGTCTTCTTCTGAGGAAGGGTGGATTGCAAGTGGAGTAGTGATCGACCTGGATGTGTGAAAGGCAGTGGGGATGGGCTGTGACGTCGTTTGGAAAATATATCACACAACCGTCAGATTTTGTCTTCCTTGAAGTATGGACATGGCGATGACCCGCTTCGTGACCGGCACATGAGCACAAAAGGGGAAGGAGCTAAATTGGAAGCGATTGTGCAAACTCAAGGGTAATGACCAGTAGGGGAATCGAAGCGCTACCTAACTCAGCCCGATAACCACGATGCGGCGCCGGTCGACCCACCTTTGAATGCGGCGCTTCTCGCATGAGCATGGAAACACGCGCCGGAAAACGTGAAAACGACCACACCACGGCGCGATGCAAAAATGGCAAGCTTCCAGGCCATTCAGTCCCGTAAGGGGATATGCATAGCAACAACTCTGATTATGCGCACCGCCTAAAGGGCACGACGTATATCAACGACCGGGATGGCAGGGAAATCATGAATAACAGCAGCGCCGCACAGCATTGATGGTGGACATAAAGATGAGGCGGGTGGACCCTATGCCAAGGGTATTGGGCTGTGGGCTTGCTGCGTTGCAGGATGAGATCATTCAGCGTAATTGGGTATCCACCGCCGCCGATCGAAGAAGTCGCTGCGGTGGGTCTGCAGGTTTCAACACGTCCTAGAAAGACCATACACTGGTAGGAATGGAACCGTGGTACTGCGGAAGAGCTCCTTTAAGGTGTTTGGCAGATGTGAGAAGCACGGGGCCAAAAGCCCCTGTGAGAAGTGAACCATGAGATGCCGTGAACTTGCAGATATCCCGGACCAGGCAGACATCATGTTCGTCGTGATCGTGGTGAGAAAACGCGAGGCTTGGATACGGTGCCCGATCAGCATCGTTGGCAAGAAACAAGTACGCCGCTTACTCCCAAAAAATCCATATTCCGGCATGTCGCCTGGGTGACTGAGCTCTGAGGGGAGTGAAGTAAGTATAAAGCTGAGTGACCTCCCAAGGTGAGGAGGGTTGAAGTTAAAGGGCCTACCGGGAATAGTCCAGCACAAGCCCGACACCGTCTCGCCGCTCCCGCCAGCCTATCGGAAGGAAAGCTTGAGATATGTTCGCACCTGAAATGGATGATTCCGAAGAATTGGAGATTTATAGCACTCCGCCCACCTCGCCGACCATGTCCCGAACGAACTCGTTGAATGCCATGGACTTCGACAAAACTGCCATGGACTCCCTGCCAACCGAGAGCGTCATTCGGCCCTCGCTATCCAGACGAGGTAGCAGACCATCGATGGTCCCGACTCTGACTTCCTTGAAGACGAACATTACCTGGGACTATGACATCGCCATAGTCCAGCGGTCACCTGCGGACGCGGACGGTACTAAAAAGGTTACCCGAGATGGTCATACCAATACAATCGCCACATCACCGACAATAGCCGAAGCGACTGTTACGCATCAGCTTGACGGCAGTCCAACACCGGTTTCCATTTCAAGTTCTCCCTCCAGTTTCGACTCGATACCCTCACCTATGAATCCTTCCTTTTTGCCCACCAAATCCCCGTGCTTCGTGCACTCCCACCTTGACAAGGGTGCATCCCTCCAAGATTGGCTACACGCGAGGGAAAGCGAAGTTAGTGTCGGCAGCGACGTCGGTGTAGCGAGGTCTCTTCAGCAGTCACAACGATTCCGCCATCAGGGAGATCAAGCCGCCTCCACGCCAGTAGGGCTTCCCTGCCGAGATCATGCCAGTCGCATCTTAACTGGTACCGAGGACGACGATGACCCCCACGGTCGCAGTTTGACGAAGCAACTTGCCGAGACTGCCGTTGGTGTTCGAGAGATGAGCAAACAGCTGGGCAAGTCGTTCTGTAGCTCGGTTCCACGTTTCCCGCTCATCCGGTACAGGCCGTGCTCGGATACAAGCAAACATTCAAAGTGTCCTTATCGTCACCAAAGCCCGAGACAACAGGCTTATCAAGTTAACCCGAGAACTTGCGCTTTACCTCATGCTTAAACCGCGCCATGGCCATCGTGGGCTCATTGTGTGAGTAACATTCTCAGTAACCGTCTCCATGACCTCATCTATTTTTGTGCAGTTATGTTGACGAACAACTACAACACTCGAGGCGCTTTGATGCTGCTGGCATAAAACGTGACCATCCCGAGTTATTTGAACCGCTTCCTAGCAGGAGGTCGAGTAATAATTCGTTGTCGTCAATGTCATCATTCACGTCTCAAGATGAATCTCGTGTACAACAAGAGGGGCAACTTCGGTATTGGACCAGGGAAATGTGCAGTCGCAGCCCGCACCTTTTTCATTTTGTCATCACTGTAAGCGTTTGTGTTGTAACTTGCTTCAGAGCCCTAATGGCTCTACAGCTTGGCGGAGACGGAACAGTACTTTTTACTTCGTGGCTATTTCAGCGCATTGTTCCACCAGTCCTCCCGTTTGCACTCGGTTCTCTAGGTTTCCTCACGATCTTCGACTTTGCAGATCACCAGGCAGTGATAGATTCTGCCATTGATGGAGGTATTCGTGTAAACCTTCGTATGCGATTCACTTGCACCGTATACCGTGCAGTGATCGACAAGGGGAAGAGTAGGAAAGCAGTTAAGAAGGGTGAGACTGGCGAGATCATGATGAAAAATCTCAAGAATGGTGGTTGGGAGGCGCTCGAGGGTGGTTGGTCAGGTGGGGTCTTGCCCGACGGTGGTAAATGCACCAAGGACAAGGAAATTATGTGTTTTACCACTCGCCCTGTGGAGACGTTCGAAGTCTTGAATGACCTCGTCGTAGATCGAGGACCAAGCCCCTACGTCAGTTTGTTGGAACTTTTTGGTATGTGTGGATTTTCTTCCCCTTCGTCTCATTTTGACCCGCTTTGCAATAGGCGACGAGCATCACATGACCACTGTGCAAGCGGACGGGCTATGTGTAGCTACACCCACCGGGTCAACGGCGTATTCGGTGAGATTGGTTCTACAGCCATTCTATATGGAAATACTAACCATGCGAAAGCTTTCCGCCGGCGGTTCTCTTGTCCACCCAGAGATACCAGCCATCCTCATTAGTCCCATTTGCCCCCACACGCTATCCTTTCGTCCCATGCTCCTTCCCGACAGCATGGAGCTCAGAATATGCGTCCCATACAACTCTCGCAGCACAGCATGGGTTTCGTTCGACGGCCGCGGACGAGTGGAACTAAAGCGTAAGTCAGCTTTCAGCACAACGCCGCTTCCCATGCTAAATTCCCGGCACAGAGGGCGACCATATTAAGATTACCGCCTCCAGATATCCATTTCCCACCGTATGCGCGGACAAGCAGTCCACTGACTGGTTCCACTCGATTTCTCGCACCCTGAAGTGGAACGAACGCCAGAGACAAAAGTCATTCGTTGTCGTGGAAGAAGGACCAGTGAAAACGAGTCCCTCGCGGAAAGCGGGTTTCAATCCTTCCATAGATGGGTCACTTACGTCTGATCCCCTTGAAGAGGAAGCGGAGGAAAGTGACGAGGAAATCGCGCAGGACGATGACAAGTTTGATATTGATGACTTCTCGACAGACACTCCGAACAACGAGCAAAATGCCGGGAACCACGACGGGGATCAGCAAACCACAGTCGAATCTACGCACGTAACCAAAGTACGGGAGGTAGCATTGCAAACTGACTCTGACCTCGGGATGACCCTCTCACATCGTCTCGCTACCAGATTCTCTGGTTCAGCGAGATCGAGGTCGCGCTCAAAATCCGGGTTACGCTCAGGGGTCGATACTCCGGGACGTTTCGCGGGACCTGCCCATCTGCCGCCACATATGCCGCATCATTATCACTCGGCGTTTACCTCTGACATTCCATCTCCAACTCTTTCTGAATCCGACGACGACTCGCTGTTGAATATGGACTCTGCCCAGCGGGGTGCCCGAGATGACCTCCATTCCGCACAACAATATTTCAGTAGTCGTAGTCGGATCCCTCGGGATAGGGACATTGAAGATAATCTCCAGACACCCACGATACCAGACAGTGTTTCTGACAGGGGGAGTAACTCTCAGCCCAAAGCGAGCTCGAGGGAAGATGATCGCCATCCCCGTGCTTTCGCTGTATGGGGAAATGACGAAACTGATAGCGGCACAAGCGATAGTGACCCTTGATGATAATTTCTCATTCAGTTGTTGGCGGTTAACTCTTTTATTGCTTTCGTTCATCCTATTCAACCATCATGCATCATATGTCCATCGTTTTGGGATCAGGGAATATTGTAAGTTAGGAAATGAGCTTCTAGTTTATGTATCGTCAGTACTTACCACAAATGTACTTCCCGTATGTGCCAAAGTCACGTGCCAGGTCGCGCTTTGTTGCTCGAAAGTCAACTACAACTAGCCTTTCAAAGATGACCTCGAATATGACGGAGAGCGGTACACATCTCACGGTATCGCGGGTCAATCGTCTACTGAGACCTCTTAGGAACAAGTGCAACAGTCTGGCAGCACTTCCCAAGACAGCCACGACCTCTCGTGTCACGTATTTGAGGCAGCCGTCTAACTGGGATCCCGACATCCGTCCTCCTCTCGGTGTACTTTGCCCCTTGGCGGGCGCAAAGAGGTTGACGGCCGACAGACATTCCGCAGAAGATTTTGAGCTCGCGAGACGGATCCACGCGGTTTGCGATGCCTTCAAGAATATTGCATACGTTGCCTTCGGTCAACCGTGCAGTGATCCCATTCCTAGTCTCGCTGCAATGTGCACTTTTGTCGTTGGAGAAAGCCTGCCCACTGCAGCCTCTGAAATTATCTCCGACGAGGATTCAGCCGACGAAAGTGATATACTAGACCTGGATCGCATTTATGAGGTGGTGCCACCGCATCATCGCAGGTATTCATCGCGTACACTCTGAATAGTGCACTGTCAACTCACTGGTGCAATATCAGATTCCTAATCCTGTCACATGCTTTGACCATGATTTTATGTCTCTGCTCCCATCACCATACCCTTGTGACCATACTACTGAACCACTGCCTCTCCTTCGGTTTGGTGCACCAATCTACTCGTCTCTTGGATATCGTTCTCGCACAAGCATTTCAAGCATCCAACTCGTCCTACCCTCCCCCTGTCACTCATCCAGCCCATACGAACTATCTCATTGACCTTCATGCAAAGTGGACCACAGGAAATAATCTATCCAGGACATCATCTTCGAAGTCCTTGATATTCACCACATCCGCGTTTTGCCAGGTCTTGCTTTCCACCTTGTCACAGTCTTTATCTACCAGCTCGTATATCTTATGGACGTCCAAGGTTTTGAACAGATTATTACATGCCCTCAAAAACTGCGATATCGATTCTTACAGTCTCATCGTCCGCACGCTCTCTCAAAATTTCTGGGCGACATTAGGTTCCTCTCCGGATGCCACACGAGATGATGCCCAACTTTCTATGCTTAGGGACAAGCTCTCTGAATTGTTGTCGAACTTATTCGATCTGCTTTTCGCTCAACACGACTCTCACACCTCTTCCCTGACACTACCGAGGGTCTATGCGGTCATCGATATACTCTCTGATTGTCACGCTGCTCAACTCCACTGTTTGCGGATGTCAACCCCGGGTTCTCCTATCGATCTGCAAGATATGATCATCACGTTTACAACCTACATACTTGTTACTTTCCGGAGCTCGATCAGTAGACGCGACCGTCTTCTAGACATTCTTGGTGCCTCGGACCCTATTCCAACTACATTTTCCAAACTAATGGTGTACTTCAGTCGGCGCCAAGAAACCCATACCTTCAGAGACTTTATGGAAGCTTTCCTCTCGGAGCTCAAAATGTATTCGTCTATCTTTCTCTCCGAAAAGTTTTTCTATTTGGACGCCTCTTTGTGGGCATGTGCACTTCACCACTTCCAGACATCCGTATCTAGCTCTCAAAAGGCTAGCTCCATCCTGGTGGCAAGATACAAGCGGCAGCTCATAGATGCAGTGGAGGCAGCGGAACATCGGTGTTTTGGAGGAAAAGTGGACAACAGCTGCGTGGTCTTCTTGCCCGATCATCCAGGTCCCGCAATGCGTGCACAACGCGGCAGGCCAAGTGGTCACTGGGACTGGGAAGACATGGTTGGGGCTTGGATTCGAAAGACACCAGTGCATAAGAAGCTGAAGATCGACGACAACCGTCTGCATCGCTCGTCACGATATAATCGTTCACGTTCACGTTCACCAAACGCCACATCCCCACTAGCTGTATCCACTTCAATATCCACTTCCATTCCTTTGTCAACCTCCCGTCGACACTCATCTACATCCTCCCCGTCACCTTCCTACGATCAGCTATCTGAAGCTGAGTCCGCCACGGACAATGGGTCCGAATACCAGGATGAGACTGACAAGGAGCACTATCCCAGTAATTTTCCGGAAGTAGTCAGGCGACAGTGCAACTCCATCAAACGTCGAAGTTCGAAGTTCTTCTCTCTTTTAGCCGACGCTGAGAACAACCGTATTGAATTGCACTCAGAGCCACGTCCAGAACCGGAGCATCTATCATCTATCATACCCGAAAAGTACCTTATACCGCTCTCTTCGCAGGAGTCCCGCCATGGTCCGCGCAATCCGAAACAACAGGCAAGGCACAGGCAGGCGATGCCCCCGCCGGCGCCTTCGGGGAATTTACTCCTTTCCGACGATTCATTGGATTTGTTTGCCTATGCTACGTCATCCCCACCGAGGTGTTGATGAGAATATGCAAGTTGCAAAAGCCTGTGTGTAGTTCTACATAACAATTACATGCGAGCCAAAGATATATAATGGCATACAAGTATTGCACTTTTGGCTTGACTTCTAACTTAGCAGCAGCTCCTTGATGGTGCGCGGCATCTGTGCCATGTGTCTGCCTCGTGCCTCTGTTTTGAGGAATTGTCCGAGCGGCGAGGAAGTGCCACGAATGGACGTCGACCCTGACCCTTGCCAACTGTGGTGTAACGCAGGAAGAGTTTAAACACCAATTCCTTTCAACTCGAAAGAAAGCACTACGAGAACCAACATCGTTCTTGTATCTGTTCAACCTCTCTCTCTCTCGTTCTCTAGTGTTGTCAGTGAGTATTTGCTTGTCGACTTGTAAACGAAATTGTCATTCACTGGCAGAATGGCTAATAGATCAGACGACGACGGTTCTACCCATCTCACAGATTCTTCGCACTCTCGCCCAGCATCGAAGGCTTCCCGCATCATGGTCCGTGCTTTCTGTTAATGCGCTCTACCCAATATGAAGTTAAAGGTGCCCATAGCCCAAAAGGACGGTGACTTCGAATGTCTTGTTTCTCGGGGAGACGAACCTAGGCGATATTTCTATCATCGACCTCATTGCAGGTTCAGAGAAGCAAAAGGGCACCCCTCCCCCCGCGCTTGTCGGTGACGTGCGCAGCGTAACACTCGATGGCAAGATCTTCATGCTTCATGCTCTACCGGCAGCCACGAACGAATCAGCGTCCATACCCGCACTCTCGGAAGGGATCGAGAAAACGTTCCGGACTGGTGGCATTCACCTGCTCGTGTATTGCATAAATGCATCGCATTCCACTTCGTGGATTCACCCTACTCGAGACACCATTGCTTCGCGTTCAACTCCGTCCCTACGCATTCCTACGGTCGCTGTCATCTCCGGACTATCTAACGAGGTCGAACAAGAGAGTTGGTGGTCCAGAAATCAGGATGCATTTGCCAACCAAGGTCCTCGTTTTGATGATCATGCTTTTATCTGGATGACTATGGGTGCCGGGCCACTCAACGGGGACCACATCTCAAAAAGTCGTGATGTCCTGCACGCGCTCATTACCCGAAACTGCAACTCTGAGGCAGGCTTGCACTTCCAACAACGCATCCTATCATATCCATTTCAAACCTTCTTTCGCGTGATGTCTCGGAAAACTTCTTCCCAAAAGCCTCCTGGCTCCGAAGCCATCGACATCGTACTACTGGGGGAGAGTGGCGTAGGCAAAAGCTCGCTCATCAACCTGATCGTGGGGAAAAACGTTGCTGGAGTGTCACCGGACACCGTAGCATGTACCACAACAGTCAACACGTATACGTTCGAGGAGAAGGGCAGGACGTTCCATTTGTACGACACCCCCGGCCTCGTTGATCCTCTAATGGGCGTCAAAGACTTTGTTGATCTCATTGTTACAATTCAGAAGAAGATACGCAGCATCGGCAATGGGAACGGGCCTCACCTATTACTCTTCTGCATTGATGGCTCAAAGCCGACGACAGCTCTTCAGAGAAATTATCATTTGTTTTGCAAGATCATATGCGGCGGCAAAGTCTCGTCCGCTCTCGCCACCACGAAACTCGATGGTCAAGATGCAGATCAGTGGTGGGATCAATACAAAGTAACGATCCGAGAACTTGGCATTGACTGCCCACACGTTGGATTTGGACGCGCTAGGAGGCATCTGGATGCCGGCGTGGACTTGGAGGAGCAGTCGAGAAGGACCCTTTTGAAGCTTTCTACCACATGCACTCAGAGGACCAGCTTGCAACGCGTTTCAATGAAACGTATACTCGATTCGTTCACCGCTTTTGCACGTTCACCCGAACGAATCCTGACGGACCAGTGCAGATTAGATGAGCACGTCGCTCGAGAACTCATCAGTCGGCTGGCTGGTTCGGACAAGTGAGTTTCTGTAATTCATATCTTCGATTCCGCTACACCCCATCTCTTTGATACTGATCCTCCGGTTATTATGCAGCTAGCTCGACTATTAATATATGCATAGGACGCTTTCAAACTTCAAGAGCCACAGACTACACTTGGTCTGGTTAACAAATGACGTATCTAATGCACTAGCCTTTCCATTGAGACACGTATCGGACAATAACTATGTGTTCGTCCTGAGCACCAAGCTTTTTGGTGAGCGACGACTTCCGGGTTGGTGGAATCAGACGCTGGTGCACCATTGGTCCATTGCCTTGCCGTTACCCTACACATGTTTTCTGAAATGTCCAAGAGTGCCACGGCTACGCGCCTTGCGCTCCTGATATGTCGGCCGGACTCCACAATGCATACATAGCCTTAGGTACTACTGGAATGATAAGTAGGTACTGCGTGGCGTACATATGTTGACCACGTGCACATGATACACTTGCTATCCGAGTTCCGTGCTGCACGGTGTGCACGATGTTGTTAACGTTACCACCGAGCCTCAAAATTCAACGTACAAACATTGACACTGCTTTCATTCAGGGATCTTACCAGGCCCGCCATCATGATGCTACTTAGTATCCGAGTCCATCGCTTGCTTGTCCTTCAAGACTTGACGAATGACCGACAGACATTCAATTTGGATACTTCAGAGCATATGTATGCGTAGATACTAGCAAGAGGACTCTGGGACCACAGTGTATCGCATTCAGTAGCCACGGTAGAAACATGAATGCATGAGCACGTTCCAACCAGGCTGGCGAAGCACGGCAACCGTGGGTCGAATGCTCCCCAGCCACGCGTTCAACGCCGAGGATGGCAGGCTAGAGTCTGGACCGTTCTCTTTGCGTGCATTTACCATCTTCCACCAGTGGCAAAACACAATATATTAGAGCCATTGGTTCGCTCTCTCCGCTCAACTTTCTAGTACTACCATCAATTCACTCTCCTTCCTCGCCTTTTTCGTCCCTCCACTTCTTCGAGCATCGGTGAATCTATTTTTTTCTTTGCATTTCTAGACAGTACGTGTCTCATGAGCTAGTCGATGGGTCCGATCTAAATATCCGACAGATTCATCATGAGCTCTACGTTGAACATCATCCTTTTCGGAGAGACGGGCGTTGGCAAAAGCTCAGTGATCAACCTGATTGCTGGGAGGACAGTCGCCAAGACTTCACCAGACGCCCACGGTTGTACCATGTCGTTCCAACCGTACGCTTTCTCTGTCGGCAACCGGGCCTTCAATATCTGGGATACGGTCGGTCTCGAGGAGCCAGAGATGGGTGTCAACGGTTTTCTTCCCGCGATAGAGCAGGCCTGCGATCTCATCAACCACCTGGCAAGCAAGGGCGGTGTTGATCTTCTGCTTTTTTGCATTCGCGGAAACAGAATCACTGCGACTACGCAAAGTAACTATAGGTTGTTTTACGAAGTTCTTTGCAGGGAGAAAGTCCCGATCGCCCTCGCCATCACGCACCTCGAGCGGGAACCCAGCATGGAGAACTGGTGGGAGAGAAACGCGTTACATCTGGAAAAGTACGGTATCAAGGCTGCCAGTCATGCCTGCGTTACCGGACTACCAACACACTCGAAATACCGGGAATCACAACAAAACATGGTCAAGTTGTTGGAAGGACACAAGGGAGATGGGAAATTTCATATGCCACCGAATGAGTGGTATATCGAGTTTTTGCGCTTTTTTGGAGTGTTCTCCACGTTGAAGAAGGAGGCGAAGAAAAAGGATATCGTCAAGGTCTTGACGAAACGGTGTGGAATGGATCCAAAGACGGCAGCGGATGTAGCAGAGAAGTTGGAAGTTAACATTTAGTTTCGACCGCGCTTTGTTATGCATTCCTGCTGTAGATATACCATGTAGCTTCGGTATGCTGGTCGTCCACTGTGCAAGCTTATATCTTTCTGTCGTTCTTTCCGTAGGCTCTGTGATGCTAGATATCTATCCATAATCTTCATGATTACGGAGTACTATTAACCCATCGTCACAAATTTGCAAACGCCCAATTAGTCTTGGACTCCCAGTCGCTATCAAGGGTCTGTACACCGATGGCCGGGGCACCGCTGGCTTCCGAGGCTGCGCCCCCTCCTCCCCCAAACCACATGTGTATTCGCCGCGCACAGTAACGACAATTATTGACCCCCTTGGGCGAATCATGCAATCGGTGCAATGACCCTGGAGTTGTGGCGTGCGTCGTTCGGAGGCGAAACTTAGCATATTGCATAATGTAATTTAAACAGGCGAGGAACCAGGAGAAACGATCGAATGCCTCCAGGTGGGAACGCGAGCACCCTCGATCTTGTGCTCAATATTGAGGGTAAGAACTTGATGAACGTGTTTGCCCGCTCGTCAGTAGTGCCAGTGACTCATACTAGAATTTTCAGTATCGCCCCGATAATCGTGTATCCGTTTCGGAACAAATGAGGTACCAGGAAGAGAAAAGTTAGGATATCGGTTGAACCGCGGTGATTGCCGCGGAATGGTGGTGGGGTTGGAACGACGTTGCGCCGTCGCAGTTATCGGACCAATAGGATTTCACATGCCTGTCGTCATGCACACACCTCATGTGGTGGCATCCCAGGCAGTGTTACTTTCGCATTGTTGCAAGGTGTACCGCGGTGTAGAACCTTAATATCTAAGGGTTTCCGATCACAGCTTCTCGCGAGCATAATCTTGACACGCACCCATCCAACTTGGCCGATCTACTACGCACAAAATCTCTCCTTCCTTTGGAGCACCGTGTCATGGTCCGCATATGTCCCTCATGACATCACCATGATCACTACATTCGCAGGACCATCCCTAGTTCAGGAGATAGATATGAAATATAGACTCGGTCACGTACATTGTGGCGAAAACCATGACGTCTGCTTCTACGTCGACTTCATTTCGGATGTGATGACAGAACTGCTTGATTGACTTATGATGTCACCATTGACAAAGACTAGACGCTTTCTCAGTGGATCATGTATCAGAGGATAATCATCGTGGCGAGGAATTTGAATACGAACATATCTCACATGGAGAAGAGGTATACTTGTCCATGGCACGATTACTTGTTACTTCCCTTGTTGAAGAAAGCTCCAAAGACTTGTTCGCGTCCGCAAGTTCGGCTCCTGGAATCGGCTGCACAGGACCCAGGAGAGACTAGTACAACCAATCAAGAGAAGCGAGTACACATACAATGTATGTGTTATGGGGAGTATGGGTTATTGGAGAGAACGTAGGGCGACAAAAAG
>JBBPPA010000217.1:0-29418 GCA_038091735.1 Leccinum pellstonianum
TCAAGACCCTGGCACAAAGATCCATGCCCCCCCCCCCCCCCTCCATTCTGTCACAACACTTGGTGAGTGCGCATGCATACCACTGTCATACCTCTTTCTCACCCCCAACTCTAGACCCATCCCAGAGGGCCTCCACTCACTGCAGAAACGAATAAATAACTAGATAGGGTTAGTGTACAGATACATTGTCAAACAGTACCCAAATGGGAGTTAGACAACCAGTCCGATCTCACCCGTCCGAAGCACGAAAAGACGCGTTTATTCTACCCTATCTAGAGCAAGATAGTTGCTATGGACCATACGTCGGGTAACAGATTAATAGTTCATCCAGACTGTAGATTGAGTATACATGTACATCATATCTGGCACAGAAGAGTATAGATAGGCTTCTAAACTGTTTGATTTCACGTTGGGATGGAATACAGGTAGATCGACGTCAGAAACGATGCTGCCCACCCGGCCTATGGGATACCCCCTGGCTCCCTCCTTCCCTCCCTCCTCCCCTTCACCTCGACTGTGTGCTAGAGAGACGCGTGACCATGTACTCTGGCTACCCATCGTTTTCCTCGCGTCCCGAAGGTGCCGCTGCGAGTATGGAGGCGGGTTTTGGTACCTCGCAAAGCCAAACCATACTGATGACAGGCGAAAATCCTTCCCAGGAGACTTCGGCATGTGATTTGGGCCACCAGCAGCACTGGAACAGGCTGGACAGCCTAAGTTCGAACGAGGGTCACGGCCCGGGTGTTAACAATCATATGGTCCGAGTCAGCTCTATGAGATGACACGAAAAGTTGACACTCACCTCAATTAATATTAGATACCACCGGGGTTTCATAGGCCTTCTAGTACTCATCAGGATGTCCGCCCACTACCTCTCCTCTTTGCCGAAAACCGCGGCCTTACTCAACAAACATTCCAGTCAGTACTAAGGCCATTTATTAGTAGGCAGATTTGCGCTCACCTTCACTATAGTGATAACCACACACCATCTCCTCACGTCCCCTTATCTCCCCTCACGGCTTACAGTGACCCCTCATCTCGTGCCCAGTCTCTTGGTCCTGCTGTACGAGCATCTCTCTCGGAGTATGCCCGGGGCTATTCCGCTGGCCCCCCTACCCCTCAGCATCCCCACCAACTGCTGCTCGGTTACCCATCCCTGAATATGCAACGGAATCTCGGGAACGATGTGTTTGGCAGGCCATCGCAGACACCTGGCCCTGGTGATGGGATCAATAAACTAATTCTTGACGAGTTGCAAAAGTTGAATGGTTGAATGGGCAATATCGAGTCAGCCAATGATACAATAATTCAACAGCAGGAAATGCTCTCTTACCGTATCGAACAAAATGAAGCCGCAACCCGCAGCCTCGGAGAAAAGCTTGTCACGATGGAATCCACCCAACTTGTTGTCAGTGCTGAAGCAAAGGCTCCTCGGACATCGAAGAACATCTCTAACAAGCATCCTAAACTCAAGGTAAGTTCTTTTCTCGCTTAGTTGAAGAACATCACTGAGTTGTTTTTATTCAATAGCCTGTGGTTCATTCGCTCTTTTTTTGACTTGATGGGTATCGACCAGACAGGCAACCACGCAGAGCGTGTTGCTGCGCTCGTTGCGATGGAACCACTTCCCGATGACCAAGCATTCATAGCTGCTCAGGTTGACGGACAAAAACTGTGGCGACCGCTTTGGAAGGATACTAAAGTTGACCATAAAGTCAATACACGGTTCCTCAATGAAGTTGTACAATCTGTAATGCGAAATGAAGAGGTAATGAACCAGTGGCAAGCAGAAACCGTACAAAAACTCACGAACTTTGATCGTTACTTCTCAGGCACTATGCAGCAAAGGCAAGGGGGAGCTAGATGATGCCGATTTCAAGCAGGATGTCATCCTCTCGATGGCAAAAGGATACTTCCGCAATCTGGTGGACCAAGTCAAGAGCGAGATTGACCCCGAGTGTGCAGACAAACATATCAAAAAACAAGTTAACAGTTGCCGTAGAGCTAGGTGAGCAGTGGTACGGAAGCAACATTGAGTTTGATTTTGATTTCAGGGAACTGAGTCACACTGTCCTTTTGATCCAGGCAGCGGGACGTCGCCGTGAGGCAGTGCCTCGGTTCGAAAGAGTGTTCTCTGTTGATGGTGCAGCGGCCATGATAGATACGGACTTCATGTCAGTTTATGAATCATATGAAGAGACCGACCTTACTCCAGATTCACGCCGTCATCGTCAAAATCAAAATCTCGGCATGGGAAGTAAGAAGGTCCTCGGGCTAACTTGGCGGTCCATCGATGTAAGTTCTTTTCATACGCCTTCAAGAAAATGAAACGCTAACCTTATGTTGATGAAGTATGTGGCTTTCCTGCGTGTCTTGGACTACTATCAGAAGCGATCAGATCCAATGAGTACCATGGCGGCTGAAGAGACCGATGCGACGACTAATCCTCGAGACAGTACTTCGAATGCTGCTACTAAACCTCCAAGCAAACAGTGAAGGACATCTCACAAAAAAGAAACATACCGCAATGGATTCGACATCCACCCCTCCAAAATGAATGACCATCCTCCAAACTCTCAGAAGGTCCCCTCTACAAGGCCATTTTCAAGCATGATCAACCCGGTTTGGCTTCGCACCAATCGTTCGCTCAAAGCTATCAAGGGCATGCCATGGCTTGAGGGTTTTTATGAAAAGGCAAAAGATGGAAATCTGTCAGCAGAAGATCATACCTATCTTGAAGATTTAGCGGAATTCCTTGTAGAAGATGAAGACTCAGTATAAAATAACTTACCTTTCTTGAATCACATCTTTTGCCATCTTGTCTGCTTACTTGAGAGCATCTGAGTCATAACAAAATGCAGATTATTCGTATCTACTACTGGTTACAAGCATTAGCACAGTAGTTGACTCGGAGATGTATGGTTGCCGAACTCGTACCTTAGCCAAACTAATTGTTGCCCATGCTTTGCTGCGACTCGGATCCTGACCGACAGATACTGTTTTCAGTGCCAGGTGAGTGATAATCCATGTAGGAGAAATGAGCGCTGGCAGTCGAGTATCTTCCTCAACATATTCATCAACTTCCCACAACCGAACATTGACGGTAGAGCTATGACTCGGAATGAAACATGCACATATCATACACAATGATCTCGAGTCATAGTGGAACTTACAAAATGTTCCAGATGTCCGAGTCATTGCCATCTCCTCGCCAAGGCTTGAACCATCGCATGTGCACAAACCAAATGGATTCATCTGAATGATGGATATCTTGATCGAATTGAAAAATCTCCAAGATCTCGCCAAAACCATAGTGAGATTCTGAATGATCCGTAGAAGGAATCATCACCTGAACGAGTGATGAGTTCTTCGTGCCAACAGACCATGATGCATAGTATTTCTTGCCATGGAGTACGACATAGTTGAAGTAAGTGGTGTTCTGGTCGAGAGGCATGCTATCATGATGCCAGTGTGCGACCATTGGGGAGTTGAATCGACAGTGAACGGGAGTTAGAGGGAACTGTATGTTGATCGTCTTGGCGAGGAGAAGGTTGGTTTCCATGGACATAAGATCTTTACGACAGCGCGGGCATAGAGCGTATAATTTGTCGCCTAATAAACGATTAGAGTGAGTATACAGTTGTGCGATTTTCATACTGCTTACCATCTTCATAAGGGTTATCCAATTCTTTTGATAAAGCGGCAAGCCCTTTTTTTCTCTGCTGCAACTATTGCTTTCTCTGCTTGCCAAGCAGTGACTGCTTTTACCTTTTCAACCTTCTTCGCTTCCGTAGCTGCGACCTTTTCTCTCGCAATCCATGCCTTTTCTTCATTATAGGCATCTTTCCCTCGCGCCTTGGCTTCACGCAGTGCCGCAGCATCAGCTGCTTTTTTCTCGACCTGTGATGCCTTCTCTGTCTCCTGGTGTGATATCAGTGAGATATGATCAACGAGTATCTGCGAGCTTTCGGATTGAGCGAGGCAACTTGAAGTACTCCACAGTTGTGGGATCTTCGAGACATGAGATGATAGAGAGGCCAATATATATACTCACTTATGACAATTCCATAGACGGTTGCAAGGAGGAGCCATTGGTCTGCAGTCAAGGATCCACCCACCGGTATTCCGATCTGAAATGGAAGTTTCCTGCACGATCCCGGAAGAACGAACTAAAAGCAACATAACTCATCAGCATGTATGGAAAGATATATGTTCTTTCATATATCAGGTAATATCTGATGCAAAGTACGTAGCTCGTGGTTCGGACGAAGAATTTTCCCTTGAACCCAGATATTATAAAAATGTGTTTTGACGAGTCCTAAATCTGTGAATACACTCGCAGAGTTAGAAGAGATGACATACCTAGAAAAATGTTATGCATGGGATCGATGACGATCTGCTTGACGAGATCAAAATATGGTAAGCGGGACAGCTCGGAGAACCGTGTTGCATGGTCTTTCACGAAATTCTTCCGTGCTGTTGGCATTGCCTGCTCTAAGTACTCGGTACCAAATCTTCATTGCTCGGCATTTGTACGTGCTTCAAAGGCTGAAAACGGATAAGCTCAAAATAAATGATAATGAGATGAAACAATCACTGTTTTTGATGAAAGCTGCTGGCTTGCCCTTATCTGCTTGTGATATCCAACACTCGGTGCAGAAGTTAGTATGTGAGTGTGATCCGAAACCACCAAGCTTGTGGGCAGCAGGCTTGTCACAGACAACAGCAACCAAGATAACTCTTACAAGACGACCTAAAACAATACTTTGAAGTTAGTGACTGTTTGACTCGGGAAACGAACAAAGAAAACCTTCTGGACATGACTCCGTGGGTACCATGATACCATGCTTCCATAGCCGAAGGAGATCCGAGACAATTGGGCGCAAAAAGTTGTGAATCTGATCTGATGATTGTTCTTTTGGCCCCGGGAGAACACTAGTGAGAAGTAGATTTGCGGTGTGGTATCTTAAAAAATTAGCAGCAATAGACTTGGACCACGAAGATGAACCAATTTAACACACCTATATTCCAGAGGGAGATTACATATTGCGAACAATGTTGGACCTGATGAGTGTGATGGAGCAATGTTGCTACGAATATATGAAAACCTAGAAAAGTGGCAACACCTATTTGACTCGATTCAGGACGAGACACGAGAACCCACTTACCAGTCTGCGCCTAGATTGAGACCGATTCGTAGTTCTCCTCTAGGCCCGCATTGTTCATCAGGTTTGTTGGAAAAGAATAATGTTCCATCTAGAGCCCGAAGTTGCGTACAACATATATTACCATCACAAATATCTTGATATGTTCCTGGAACACAGGACTTCATGCGCCATTGGTCTAGGGTTTCCTCGATCCCTGGTATAGCTAGGAGAGAATGGATCTGAAGCGAGAGCGGGAGGTAAGGGTATCGGAGACTCGGAATCTTCTTCGACTGATCATTTCCTCGCCTGGTTTTGTCAGGAAGAAAGAGTGGCATCGAGTATGGAAGGCAGGTTTCTTGTGTGTGCATAGAGCCAGCAGGTGGGAAAACGTCAAGACATGTAGGACACACCGGTAAAAGACTAATAGGCACACTAAGCGACAGGACATTACTTGCTGATTGGAGGGTGACGAAAGGAACATCGATATGTGGTGCTAAAAAGGCAACAACACAGGCAAAGATGGCAAGGCATTGCATGCAGCACGAGGAAGATGCCATTGAAGATGAAGCCATGCAACAAGAGTGTAGATGACCAAAAAATGGGGGGCTTGTTCGGTTGGAGTGCGAGGGGAGAACGAGCTTTGTGGAGGTTTGAACGGATCAGAGGCATCATCATTGGATAGTAGGAAGGGTCTACAGGAGAAATCTTCATTGGAATTGTGTTCCGAGTCGTGTGGATCATTTTCTTCATCAAAACCAGCAGCTACTAGATCATCATCAAGACCAGTGGGAACTAGATCATCATCAAGACCTTCAGCAAAGTGCTCGGAATGATCTCCTGGATCCTGAAAACCTCCCAGTAAATCCTGAATTGCCTGATCGGCTGTGAGGTCCTCTGGAGTAGTCGGGGGAGGACGGTGAGCATCATGACTTGTAAGTGGGCAGGATCCAGAAGCTGTGAGGGTGTTGTATGTCTCGTAGTGTTCAACGGCATCAAGGAGTGCTTCAGGACTATGGAAATTTGGCCCAAGATTAGGAAGATTGCTGCCATGGAGTTGAATATCGATGTCTTCTTGCGAGAGGGTACCACGGTCGAGCATCTCTTGTTCAACTGCACAAGATGAGCTTGCTGTGGGATCACGGAAATCAAGTCGTGGAGCTGGGAGGGGAGTAGGAGTATGGTATGGCCTGAGCAAAGAGTCTAGAGAGCTGTTTTGACCGTGTGTTTGGAGAACTCCGGTACTATGCAGCATGTTTGATAACATAGTTTGCACTCGTAAATCACGGCATTTATGGGCCCTCTTGGTGGTGGGACTAACCAGGGCACCCTTGCATTTATTGGTTTTGCAGTAACAGTGAATGAGAGGTGGCATGGTGACTGTGTGATCGATAGAGTTGTTCCACAGTGACCCGAAGTACTTCAAGAAACTCAATGCGTTTATCACACTAGCAACAAATGGACTTGGAGCATTCTTTGACATTTGTACACTCAGAAAAAAGGATGCAGGCTGGTCATATACGTAGTACAGAAGGATATAGAGTACCCGTTCACCGTGACGATGGTTCAGCCATGAGCCTCAGGCTTGGTGAGCTTGCGCTGATGAGTTATAAGTAATAAAAAGAAGAGATGTCATGGTAGTGAACGTACTCGTTTGATGTTCGCGATAACAGCAGCAATTTCAGAGTCGCTCTCTGGCTCGGTAGTACTACTGAACTCATTGAGGTTGTCTGGTGTATCATGTTGACTTGCGCACAATTAAATTAACCACTGGCAGGAAAGTACTAACCTGCACTGAGCTGCTCTTTACTGGTGTCAGGAATATGAACGAGAGTTCTTTCAGTGCTATCAAGTCGGCGCCGAGGGACATCTGCACAAAGATCAGAACAAAGAACACAAGTCTGTGACAATGTACATACCGAGTTGATGGACAATTCCATGGAGCTGTCGTGCATAGCTCGAAAATTCTTGAATAGCTACCTGTAGATGTTCATGCTCAGGTTTTTCATGCTTCAAGGAACTTGGGGAAGCTCGGATTTCAATGGTCTAGAGAAGTTAATAGGTAAGATCATCTTCAACATATCACATGAGTTTTTACTTACCACCGGTCCAGGATAATCAGGGCAATAGGTAAAGCGATAGACTTCATCATGCTTGAGAGGAACCTCAATGGAGAGCTTGTTCTCGAAGAGCTCCCTAAGGGTATCGATTGGGTTCGACATCTTGAGCCTGAGCATACATGGACTTGGCAGAAAAAGGAACGGTTGAGCTCTGGCTAACATCATCCTGTCCAGATGGTCTGGACAGGACTTAATTAAGATAGGTGGATCCAGTTGGTGGTTGGATTCAGTGTCTAACTGTCAACATGTGGTTTGTTAGTTTGTGTCCTTATCTCACGTCAGGTTTAGATCTAGATTGAATAATCAGTACTTGAAATTTTCAGTTCACGACGATTGATCCAGTTAGGGTCTGGTTAGGTCTCTAGATACAGTCGGATTCTAGTTAACTCAACTATCTCTGACGGTTTGTGCAGAGTTAAAAAGTTGTTTCCGCAGTGACTTCTTTACTTAGTAGCAACTGCTGCATCCTCAGCATCCTTTTTAGTAAAGTTACCAAGCTCAGCTGATTCGATCATAGTGGCTTGGTTAAACCAGACCAGACTCTCTCTATCTTCAGCCTTACTATCTCAGGCTAGATAAGAGTCTCTGTTGCTGAGGTTGGGCCTTGAACCATCAGTTGCTACTATGTCTGATTTGTTGCTGTGAGTACTGAAAATTACCCACTTGCTAGAATACTTACCTGCCATGTCACCATTTAAGTGGTAGAATAATGCTGATGGTAATAGAAAAAGCACCCCCACTGGCAGCTCCAAGACTACCTCAAGTTCTCAACCAGCCAAGCCCTAAGCTTAGAATTGAACTTCTCTGACAAGTAGAGAATGTGTAGTGAGTTTGAGTTTTCAAAAAGAAACTTACTTTTTGGATGGTATGCCATCAATGCACACAGCCCACCAGCAATGTTCTTTCTAGATACTGTGTTGACTCTGTTTTCTCTCAAGGGAAGATTAGGGCAGAAGTTGAAAGAAAAGCCCAAAGCTGGCTTTGTATCCCTTTTCACTCCAGAAGACTGAAATCTTGCTGCACAAGCTGGGAAGTAAAACTTCAGCATTTTACAAACAGAGTTCCTGTGGCAGTATTAGTGTAATTTTGTCAAAATTAGCATTCATTTTGCACAAGTGGTGAAGCTATGAAAGCTTATCAAGAGTATGGGTCACAGGAAGAGTAGGCTTTTGATAGAAATACTTGCTTACCTTGGGAGATTGGCGATGCCATCCTAATAAAAAAAGAAGATAAGCCCCTCAAGTGTTTTTGCTGCTATGGGCTGAGATCTTTTGAGGTAAGTTTCCAGCCAGCTCCTGCAGCAAAGTGTCCAAAGCACCTATGGAACCCACTACCTATGGTACTTGGTACCTTCTCAAGCACAGCAAATGATTTGCTTGGTCAAAAATCAAAACAGGTTTGGAGCTGGGGTGGTTTAAGTAAGTAGCTAGAATTTGTCAATTAAAGAAAGCACTTACTACTCATAATAGACCCTTTCAAAACTCATAGAATATCCTATACTTTTGGGGATTTGAACAACTCCTTTATCTGCTCCTTTTCAATTTTTTCCCCATCCATCCAACCTGTTGTAGTAACAGATGAGCTGTGCACATTATACTCTGGGAGCTGCAAAAGCTTGCTGGATGTCAAGCATTAATTAATCTACTTCCCTAGCCTTTTGGCAACCATTGCAGGATCCTGGCGCCTTCTTTCATCCCTTGTTTGCCGAGCTCCCCCTTTAGGCTGGCTAGCTAAAAGAAGCTGACACATTAGCAGCAAATTTGATTAAAATAACAAAGCATACCAGCTGAGCCACCAGCACTTTTTTTTTTTTCCTTGAGCAAACTTTACACTTTTTATAGTGCACTCCACCTGCTGATGGCAGGGTGGGGGTGGATATAGCAGCTTCAGCTCGTTTAAGCCTAGAATTCCATCATATATACTTCAAGTTCATTTTATGTGAATAAATTTAATCTACCTTTTTCTAGGCAGGCTTGAAGTGGATGAAGCTAGCCATTGAGCTGGTTATTAAGTAGCATAGTGAGAATAAAGCATTATGAGAATAAATTTCAGTCACTAGTATCAAACCAAAGAATAGCCCTTGATGCTGCTAGCTTGAAGGCACTGGAGCTGGCATTTGAACTGGTTGGTGATTAGCAAACTGGCAGAGTCAGAGGCAAAAAGAGAGTATTGACCTTTCATAATATTGAGGGAAAAACTCTCCAACTCTCCCTCAAAACTTACAGGCAAGTTGCCTGCCTTCACCTCATCACCCTCACTCTGGTCCTCTTGATAGACCTACACAAGATCCATGAGGTTGATGGGGGAGATAATGGCTTCCTTATGATCAACACCCTATAGGCTGAATTTGTAGCCATTAGCAGGGTGCTGATTATGGGATTTAGTAGTTGAAAATTGGATTGCAGTTGGATTTAGCATCCAGCTGTCTGTATGGTCAAGGAGACTTACCATAGATATGAGAATGAAGTTGCTGGGGGTAGATGAGCTGAAGATGGGAACCACAATAAACTGTGTTTTGCTGATGGGGGTGGATAAGCTGAAGGTGGGGGCTAATATGGTAGTATAAAATCCAATCATGTTTTTAAAATGATTCAGACTACTCGAGACCGTAACCCCACTCCTCTAATCATGGCCAACGACCGTAAATCTGATCATACCTGCCATGTCAATTAAACAAGACATGATGGAAGGAGTGTGTGTTATAGATATGTAGCAAGTAGTGTTGATCAACAACCTTTAAAAATGTGACAAATATTCTTCAGTGTTTAAGTATACAAGCATGCTGGGGCCTTCGGACATGGAGCTACTATCATAGTAAAGACTTGTGTAGCACAGTATACATTGAAGTCGGCGGATTCTTCCTCAAACAGTTTTGCCACCTCGGTGATCTGAGAATGTCACATCAGTATGTGTCTCCATGGCTCATTCTACAGTGATCTTGTGACCCCGGTTCTACTCAACTCATCGTGTTTTAAGTTTTGCAAGATTATGAAGTGTTGCAAATTAGTACAATGTAACAACTTGATGCAACAACTCGGACCACGGGGACCATACCGACACAGCGGCCATTGTAAGTAACCCCAACCACATCCTTGCCCGCCTTCGCCCACTCTGCATCGCTCTGTTGTCATCATCGAGGATGGTGGCGGTCACTGACCACAGCACATTCTCTTTCCCCTGTCAGACAGCGTACTTGGTGAGCAACCTCCTACTGTCCCCGCTGATGATGCACTAACCAGCGTGTGTCCGCATTTGCAGCCCTCCCATGAGGCAGCCTCAGGGCCACTGCGCAGGCTGATCGCAGAGCTGAGCTGAGCGCTGGCACTGAGCCTCGCATCGCATGACGCACGCCGCGCCCACCTCACCGATCACGATTGAAAGTGGTGCGACGCGGCTATGCGTACTTGGTACAGCCAGCGGCTAACATAGCGTAAGATATTAGATAATGGCTTACCTTGTTAGTCATGTCACAATGTGACATGTGACATATTTTATTGCCCTCAAGCTCTCCTTTCATCATCCAACTCCTATACACCATTATCATTTCCCATCTTCAACCATCCCTGTACCACCATAATCAGTCAGTACTCTCTGAGACTGCCAGTGCAACTGCAAGCCATACCAGGTGAGCAGTAGCTACTAATGGTTGAATGAAGCATTGAATCAACAGGATTACCATATTAGGGAAGTGTGAATGGCTGCACTTTCCATATATGGAAATTCCCATACAAAAACCAATCTCAGTCGGACCTTACCCGATTAGTGTACTTATTAGCTCAGATGGAAGGTGTAGATCTATACTACCTCCCAGCCACCTCTAAGCATGAAACTCACATGCCTCTGAGCACAAAACTGGACTTTAAAACACTAATCATGCACTACTTCAAGAGTTGATGAAAGTGAAGCAGGAAGTGAAGAAGTAGGTGAAAAGTGGCCAGCAAGATCTTGCTGATATGTTTGCATCAAGTATGACATGGACATTGCAGTTCTCGAGAGAGGACCTGCTGAAAGCCATTGCTGAGTTCATGGTGTGTGATGACCAGGTGAGGCCAACTTCATTAGTATCATTACATCTGAGTCCAAGTCCAGCTTGAAGTGGAAGCTCAAATCCGAGGTTGTTGCCTTCCAAGCTATCACCGGTGCTCATACTGGCACCAACCTTGCCCACTACTTCATCGGCTCTATTGACCCCATTCAGTAGAAATTTCGGCAAATGACCAGCTAGCCAATGTGCCAAATCACCGTAAGTGACCAGTCAGCCAACGTCAGCCAATGAAGTAAAATTTTTATTAAACCATGGATTGGCCAACATAATGGTCTCTCGGCATCTTGCCAGTCAGCAAATATGGTACATTTCTGTAAATTCAGTAGTCTATCGGTTGGCCCACAAGTACAAGTCGGCAAATTACTTGTTGGCCCATTAGCTATGTCGTCCTAAAGTTGACTGGTCGGCCCAATCGCTATAATTTTGCCGATGAGCCAACGGACTACACATCCCTACATTCTGCAGTCCACTGGTCAGCCGAAGAGGATATCTCAGCATCTTGCCGATGAGCCAATTGGGCCATTCTACTATCCACTGATCAGCCAACGAGTGAAACTCGGCATGTTACTGTTCGGACCACCTGCTATCTCTTATACCCTGGAATTTACATATCAGCCGATAAATTATACCTCAGCATTTTGCTGATGAGCCAATTGGGCCACTCTACTGTCCACTGATCGGCCAACGAGTGAAACTCGGCATCTTACCGTTTGTACTATCTACTTACACCCTGTAATTTACATATCGACCAATTAATTATACCTCACCATTTTGCTGATAAGCCAATTGGGCCACTCTACTTTCCACTGATCGGCCAACTGAGACTCGGCATCTTACCGTTTGTACCATCTACTTACACCCCGTAATTTAAATATTGACCAATTAATTATACCTCAGCATTTTGCCGATGAGCCAATTGGGCCACTCTACTTTCCACTGATTGACCGACATGGTGTACACTAACAGTATAATTAAAAACAATAAAATTATACTGACAGACAACAAATTAGACATGTTCACATCTCGCGCAGATTTAGGTATATTAGCCGTTTGAAAAATGATAGCGGGACAATTTACGGTAACTGCAAGAAAATGTTTGCCTTACCAAAACTCCACTTCACATTAAATATTTCGCTGTCACTCTCGTCATTCCCTCGCTGTCTTTCACCCATCCTTGCCCGAGGTTATGCTGTGGAGCGGCAACACTATCTCCAAGTCCTTTTCCACTTGAAAAAGGATCTGGAAATAATGTTTCCATTCGAGCTAGGTATATTAGCCATGGGACAAATGATAGCGGACAATTTACAGTAACCGCAAGAAAATTTGTGTCTTACTGAAACTCCGCTTCATTAAATATTTTGCTGTCACTCTCATCATCCACTCGCCGTCTTTGACCCATCCCCTGCACAGCGGCAACACTATTTCCGACTCCCTTTCCACCCGAAAAAGGACCCGGAAATACTGTTTCCACTCTCCCACCATTCCCTCAATGCTTTCACCGCCATCCGTCCTCACCTTCACCGTCTTCCACTGATCCTTGCCCGTGGTTAACCTGTGCAGTGGCAATGCTATTTCCAGGTCCCTTTCCACTTGGAAAAGAACCTGGAAATACTGTTTCCATTCTCCGAACATTCCCTCAACCTCAACGTTGCCATCTCGCTATCAAAATTTTCGCCGCCATCTATCCTCACTGGCACCCTTGCCATTGTTTGCTCAACACCATCCCTCCTCAACCTTGGCTCCTCGCTCTCACTGTTCATGATACAAACAAACTTGGCAACAACAAGATGACACGATATGAAGAAGGGTTGAGGATGAGGGAGACAACTAGGTGTGTTCCACCACTCTCTCTCACTCTCACTCACTCACTTACTCCTCTCTCCCCACTTCTCTCCCTCACCTATCCTCAAAACATGTCCATGCCAACACAACGACAACGACAACAACTAGTGTTTTAAGGTCCAGTCCTAAGACCGATGAAAAACTGATTTTTAACCGGACTGGACCAATAAAGACCGGTCCATCCTGGTTTTCATTTACATCAGTCTTGGTCTTTTGATTTTCTCGAAATCAAAAGACCGACCAAAAACTAGTCAGGACCGGTCTTTTGGGCGGACCTAAGTTAGCCCCTATTAGGTAGTATATTGACCAATTTATCCTGACTTTTCCACATTTTTAACGCTATTCTATTCTCAGATATAGATTTTCTAAGTAGATATACTCGAGAATAACATGTAATCTTAAATCAATCATATCTCGACGACCCCTGAACTGATTTGGATGACAAAAATATGGGCCGGAAGCCAGGAATCGGTAGTATATTTCAGACCCCTGACAACTGGTTAATAACCATAACCGGACCGGCAAAAGACTGATAAAGACCGAAAAATCGGTTTTTTGTGGTCTTGGTCTGGTTTTTCCATATTTGGAAATTCCCAGGACCGGTTATGGTCTCAGTCTTGCCCAAATAAGGCAAAAGACTGGACCAGACTGGACTTTAAAACACTATGTGCAGGTGAGTTCTTTGACCATGCACCAAGAACATTTCTCTTGCATTTCAGAAGATATACAAAGAAAGTTAAATGAAACTCACGGGATTGAAGAAGATTGTCTTCTGGGATGCTTCCTTAGCCTTTTCCTTCCGAGCAGGCATCTCCTTCGCCGACTCCTTCTGTGTAGAGGTCTTCTCCTTTGCTGACTCCTTCTGCATAGAGGTCTTCTCCTTCGCCGACTCTTTCTGTGTAGAGGTCTCATCTATTGTTTTGCCTAAAACCTTCCGCCGCTTCCTTCTCTCCTGCCCTCCTGCGGGCTTCTCTGAATTGGAGCGAGTATCTCCATTCTCGCCATCCCTGCTCTCCTCGGCATCTGTTGGTGAAGCTCTCTTGATGCCACTGGGTCTCTTAGAACCACTTTGATGTGGTGCTACCACTTGAGGAGGTGTTGAAAGGGAGGTCGTGGCTTGAAATCGTGTCCACCATTGTGTGGAGATGTTGCCCAGGTCGGTGTCGGAGGAAATCGAGGTATCTTGAACCATGTGTGATTTCCAACACAACCGAGAAATGAAATCGTCGACTAGTGGATTCTTGTTCAAGACCTTGTCCAATGAGATCTTGTCCGGTGACTTAATCTGAAACTTGACCGCAAGCTCCATAATGATATGTGGGATCTGAATCTCCTCAACAAACTGCTTTTGGAAGCAATCTCTGGCACATTTCTGATTCAGATGTCAGCATTTTACACTCAGGCTGGGGCGATGATCACTTTGCACTAAAGATGACTGCTAGACAAATACCATGCACAACTTACTACAAGGTGATAATGGGAGAATTATATGTCCTTAATTACAGTCTGGCATTACACCATTTTTTGCATGAGAGACAAACACTTTTCAAGCAGTTGGACCCACTGCTGTATTCGGAACTCGTCAACTGCCTGCTCCTCAATGTCGACCACTAATTTATTGAGATTCTCTTGTTTCTTTCTCAGATCCTCTTTGTTAGCATTGATGAGGTTCTGTAGTTGCTGGAGCCTTTCAGAGATAGCCTCCAGCTGGCCGGTGAGATGCTGGCAAGTCACGGATGCATCAGAGACTCTTGAATGTCGATGAATGAGAGATGGGATGCATATATAGATTGGTGTTGTCTTTCTTTTGGTTGTTGCAGACAGTTTACTGTAATCAAGAGTTGGCTTACAGACACGTAATCAGTAAAAATTTAAAGCCTTACCTCCTGCCATGGTCACCCTTCAACAGCTTGAACTCTTAGAGAGCCATATCCACCACTTATCGGAACTGCAAGTATAGATGGCTGCAGTAAACGACAGTGTCGTTGTCTTGGATAAGACGAATATCCAGGTTGTTGAGCTGTTGATCTGTCTTGCCGTGGAGGCGGAGGTAAGCACTCGCTAGAGTTGGCGGGATTTTGATTTCAGGGTCAGTATTCACTATCGCTATTGCCGACGACTGCAATGACTGAACACGTGCTTGCCATAATACAAAGAATGAACACACCGCTTCCTCCAAAATCCTCTTCATCAACTCTTTTTCCTTCAACTTCCTATACTCGAAGCTCATCGCTGAAAGGCTTTGCAGATTGGCAGTAAATTTTAATAGAAGCCAATAAAGATAGTAAAATGAGGTGAGGAGGGTAAGGCAGTTAAACAGGGAGCGAGACAAGAACAGGGAACTATTTGTTGGGAATTGAAGACATGAGTGGACAATGGGACTTTGATTCTACCATCCCAGGGGGGCTTATATATGTATATGGGCCAGGTGAATGACGTAAGGATAACTAGGCGGTAACCATGTGAACTTCGAGCCCAGCCCAGGAGAGAACTTCAATGAAGATTCTTCAGGCGAAAAGGAACTGTATACCGAATGTAGTATGGGAGGTAAAACAAAGACTGGACATGTGATTAGAGATGAACAGTTCAAGCGGTTCAAGAGTTAAGCATTCACCGATGAACCGTTTTGCCGACAAAGATCACATCGACCTGAGATCCATGTATGATGTACCCGTAGATCTCTAAAGCCCTATTATGACATCGGCAAATACATAGCATGTTCTGGCGATTGTCCCGAAAGTTGTGATTGTAGTACTGAGCTTCGCTGAATGAAGCAGATCAGTTGTCAATCTTTGCAACATGTTCCACAGGTCTCTATTCCCTGAACTACAAATACAGCTCCTATTACGATTGTCTCTGAGGTTCACTATGTATTTCTTTTCCCTCTCCTTTTCCTTCGCTTATCGCCTTTACCTCCTATTCACAATGTATCATAGACCTCGGGTGATTTCGCACACTTCCTGCTTGGCCTATCCTTTGTCTTAGCCTTCGCATTCAAGTCTACAACCGACCCTACCCGGGCCAGCTGTAACAAAAGCTCTAGCTTCTTCTCCTACGGTCACCATCGCTGTAATCCGTCGCCACCATTTCTTCGAGAAACCCCTACCAGAGACCAGAGCGGAACACTCCCTCCATCCCTAGAAACCCTTTAGCTCACTCGTCCCACCAGCACTCTTTGTCCACCTCCTCTTGGAGAGAAGAACCCTCTACCTCAGAAAACTTCCCAGACTCCCCAGACGTCCTTCCTCAACGTTCCAGCGACGAGGACGAGACAGACACAGAACTCCCTCTCCTATCCTACGAAGAACAGGAAGAGGACCTTACCCTTGACACAGAACTCGCCCACCAACTCTCTTCAAGCCTAGTTCTCCCTCGAGTACCCACTCCCCCTTCTCCCCCCCCTTGAACCCCTAGTGGAAATATCTTCGCCCATCCACCCCCGAACCCTGTCCCTCAATTAAATTCTCCAATCATGTCTAAACCAGTCGAGTTCCGAATGTCCCCTCCCGACCCCTATGATGGTAATCATCGCAAAGCCCTGCCCTGGTTACGCTCAGTACAGAGGTACCTCGTCATCAATAAAGAAATCTATAAGCTTGATGAACAGAAGATCTGTTATGCCCTCTCTTACATGAAAGAAGGGACTGCCGCCACCCAGTGGGCCGACACTTTCACAGCAAAACACCTCGACGATGGAGGTACCACCCTCGGGACCTGGGGAGAGTTCGTCAAAGAATTCAAAGCGACTTTTGAACATTCTAATTCTGCAGCTAACGCCCTCGCTTGGCTTACTACCCAGAGGATGATCGAGAAGTCCACCGGCAAATATTCCATCTCCCTCGCCTCCTACATTGCTCAATTCCAGAGTAACGTCGCCATCTCCAAAGTAACCGAGGAATCAACCCTCTGCCACTACTTCTCTTCGGGTATTCCCCCTTCCTTATCCAGGAAGATCTACCTCATGGAGGAAGTCCCTACTACCATCGCCAAGTGGTACTCACACGCCCAAAGGATCGACGATCAACAACGTCGTGCTTTCCTCACCTCCCAGCAACACAAAGGGCGATCTTTCGCCAACCCCTTCTCCACTCCCTCGACCAACAACCATACCAAGGAACGAGACCCTAACACCATGGATGTGGATGCAATCAATGTTCGCATTCCCAAGCTCACTCCCTCGGAAAGGGAACGATGCTTCAAAGAAGGACTTTGTCTCCGCTGCAGGAAATCCGGTCATAATGCCACCTCCTGCTCTACATTCTCGACCAACGCCCCCTCCTTCAAGAAGATGACTAGGAAAGTCGCTAAAGCCGAAGAAGATTTACCTAGCCTGGAGGATGTCGAGGATGATGATGAAAACGATGACGATGAAGCAAAGGTTGTAGGAAGAGTTAACCTCACCCTGGATTTTTGAAAAGGAGACCTCGTTTGACGCAAGGCTCTCCTATCACTACATGTGCACCTGTACTAGTATCTTCTTCCTCTAAAGCAATGAAGATCCCCGTTTCTCTAGTAACACCCTCGCACTCCTTAAAAGTTGTTGAAACCTCCGCTCTCATCGACAGCGGTGCAGAAATCTCCTGCATCGACTGGGCTTTCATCCGAAGGAACAACCTCCCTCGGGACCGCCTCCCTACCCCAATCTGAGTCAGAAACGTCGACCAATCCACCAACCGGAAAGGCGACATCCTCTTCTCCACCACCCTTTTCCTAGACATCGGGAAGGTCACCCAGAAGGTCGTCTTTCATATCATGGACTGCGGAAACGAAAACGTAATCCTGGGACTCCCATGGCTCCAAGGAGCAAACCCCCTCATCGATTGGGAACGACAAACTCTTACCATCCCAGAATCTGTAGACCAATCCATGGATCTGTATCACCTACATGTCGCCGATCTCAAACGACACAATTCCCATTTCCACAGACCTGACCACCCTCCTTCGAAAACCAAACCCCCTCGTCATACTGAAGTATACCCCACTCGCGATAAGAAACTATATAGATTCCTTGGCTTCGAAACCGAGTCCCAGTTCCTTGAACACGCCACCATCAACAGAGTCCTCTGTCGAGTGATGCGTTGTGGCTCCCGTTTCATTCCCAAAGGATCCCCTCTAGTCGCTCGTCTCACCACAGCCACCAACCTTGCAGTCGAAGCGGAGAAATCTAAACCAAAAACCACCCTTCCCCCAGAATACACCGCCTACTCCTCGGTTTTCTCCGAAGAAGCCTCATCTCGTCTTCCCCCCTCTCGTCCCTATGACCATGCCATACAGCTCGACGATACCTTCACACCTAAGATCGGGAAAGTTTACCCTCTCTCCCCCGATGAACAGAAGGCCACTGAAGCTTTCCTCGATGAAAACCTTCGCAGCGGAAAGATCAGACCTTCCAAATCCCCTCAGGCATCTTCCTTTTTCTTCGTAAAGAAAAAGGACCAGTGGCAAACTACGTCCCTGTCAGGACTACCGCTACCTCAACTCCCATACTACTCATGACACGTACCCTCTCCCTCTCATCTCCAACCTCATCGATAAACTCAAGGGAGCTAAAGTCTTCACCAAGTTCGACGTCCGATGGGGTTATAACAATGTTCGTATCAAGGAAGGAGATCAATGGAAAGGTGCCTTCATCACTCACAAAGGCCTCTTTGAACCCACTGTCATGTTCTTCGGAATGAACAACTCCCCCTCCACCTTTCAGCGATTCATGAATGACTCCTTCCGTGATATGATTGCCGAAGGATGGCTCGTCATCTACATGGATGACCTTTTGATCTTCTCCCCCAATGATACCTCTCACTCAGAACATACCAAACGAGTCCTCCAACAAATGGAAGAACTCGACCTCCACCTTCGTCTAGAAAAATGTAATTTCGCCACTGCGGAAGTTGAATACCTCGGCATGATTGTCAAATCAGGTACCCTGGCAATGGACCCGGTCAAGCTCGACGGAATCGCCTCTTGGCCAACCCCAACCACTGTCAAAACTGTCCGCTCATTCCTCGGCTTCGCCAATTTCTATCGACGATTCATTGATCACTACTCGGACATTGCACGACCCCTCATCGACCTCACTAAGAAAGAAAAACCTTGGGACTGGTCTGCCGCCTGCCAATCATCGTTTGATCGTCTCAAACAATCCTTCCTGTCCAAACCCGTCCTTCGCCTCCCTGATCTCTCAGCCCCCTTTGCAATCGCTACCGACGCCACTGGAGCGATCCTCCTTCAGACGGATTCCAACGGCGATTGGCACCCCTGTTCCTATCTCTTCCAGTCCTTCATTCCCGCAGAACGGAACTACGATATCTACGATCGCGAACTACTTGCCGTTATTCGTGCCCTCAAGGCCTGGCGCCAATATCTTCGCGGTTCCCCCTTCCCTGTCCAAGTCTTCACTGATCACAAGAATCTTACCTTCTTCCGTAGTAGTCCCCAACATCTGAACCGCCGCCAAGCCCGCTGGCTCCTTGACCTTGCCGATTTCAACCTTAAAATTACCCATGTCCCCGGGACTCATCTTGCTGGTCCCGACGCTCTCTCTCACCGCCCTGATAAGATCTCCCTCGATTCCGATAATGAAGATGTAACCCTTCTTCCCCCTTCGCTTTTTGTACGGGTCCTTGACACCACCCTTCATGACATCATCTCCTCTGCCTCCGGCGATGATACCCTCGTCCGTAACGCCCTTCAGGCTCTTGAAGGAACCATCCCTCCTGCCTTTCGCTCCTGCCTCTCCAATTGGCAAATTGAAGGCAGCGTCCTCACTTACCAAAATCGTGTCTACATCCCCGATTCCAACACCCTACATCGTGATATCGTCGCTCGTTCCCATGACCATCCCTCCGCCGGACATCCCAGCTATCTTAAAACCCGCCAGCTTATAGCCGCCGAATATTGGTGGCCAGGTGGCCTGGCCTTGCTCAGTTTGTTCGCAAGTACGTTGAAGGCTGTTCCTTGTGCCAGCAATGCAAGACGAACACCCACCCTACCGTTCCCCCTCTTACCCCGATCAAATTGACCTCCTCCTGTCCCTTCCAACAGATCTCTTGTGATCTTATCACCGACCTCCCCTCCTCCTCCAGCTTTGATTCTTTACTGGTCGTGGTCAACCACGGGCTTACAAAGGGGGTAATTCTCTGTCCTACTAAGAAAACCATCACCGCCGAAGGGATAGCCACCCTTTTCTTCCACAAAGTATACAAACGCTTCAGACTCTACAACAAAATCATCTCCAATCATGGCCCACAATTCGCCTCTTCCTTCGCTAGAGAACTCGGAAAGGTCCTCGGATATAACCTCTCCCTCTCCACCACTTATCACCCCCAGACGGATGGAGAAACTGAACGTGTCAACCAAGAGGTCGAGACCTATCTTCAGATCCTTTGCGGAGACAATCCCACCACATGGGCAGATCTGATCACTCAAGCAGAGTTCGCCCACAATCATCGCCCCCATTCTGTAACCGGAAAACCCCCTTTCTTCCTCATGATGGGTTTCGAACCCCATCCCCTTCCCACCGTTATCGCCGATTCTAATCTCCCTGCCATCGAATCCCGGCTCAAAGCCCTCTCCACAGCACGAGACGAAGCCCTCACAGCACATGAGCTTGCTCGACAAGTTATGTCCGCTAGAAACGGCAGAGGGTTTACTCCATTCTCGAAGGGAGACAAAGTTTGGCTCGAAGCCAAGAACCTCAAACGAAACCTCACCTCTCGGAAGTTTGCTCCGAAACGAGAAGGACCTTTTACCATCACCCAGGTCCTATCCCCCATCACTTATCAGCTACGCCTCCCTAAAACCTGGAGCATTCACAACGTGTTTCATGCCTCCCTCTTATCACCCTATCGCGAAAACCCTGTACACGGCCTGAACTTCCCTGCTCCACCACCTGACCTTATCGAAGGCAAAGAGGAGTTCGAAATACTGTGCATCATACGTCACAGAGGTCCCCTCAGGAACTGCATGTATCTGATCCGATGGAAAGGATACACAGCCGAAGAAGATACCTGGATACCAGAACGAGAATTTAAACACGCAAAAACAATCCTCTTAGCATATATTGAAAAACTCCATCCCGTCGCTTTCCCTTCCTAACTCTTCTCATCTTAGAAACCCAATACCGTCCACTCTCCCAAAGAATGTCTAGCTATGTCCCTTCCGACTCGATTTCTTCCGTTTCCTCTCTTTCACCCCCTCCTTCATCACGTAGTTCTTCCTCTCCTACCAGTCCTCTGGCTCGAGGTCATCTCCCTAGTCCTCTTGGTGGAATGCCTCTGGGTCCTGCTGATCTCGAATCCCCTCCTTCCTCCCCTGTTTCCCAGAATGTAGACAACGAACCTGCCATTCCCTGGCGTATTGATTCCCCTCCTCTCCCCGCTCGCTCGAATGTATACCATATAAACACCGTCGACGTCCCTCTCTATGCCAGCAGAATCAGGACTGACGATGCCTCCCCGGAAGATTTGCGAAGGCTTCGCGTTTACTTGCAGGATTCCTGCTATACCCATGACATCTACGCCTACGCAGACATCGAATCCCCTCTCCACTCTTTATACAACGCGTTCACCCATATCTCCCGACTCGGACTTATCGCCTCCAACCTAAGGGACTCGGCCGACGGTCAGGCTGCCTTCCTCTCCATTCAGATCACTAATACACAAAGAGCTGCCGAAGAACACCTCTTCTCAGCCATGCACCAACTCGGGATGACGGAATTCGTCACCGATATCAATCGCTTTCTGGCTGAAATGACGATCTATTCCACTCCTCTCGTTGTCCCACAAACGCCCTCTTCTCCCCCGGGTCTCCCTCATCCCCCTCTTCATGTATGCATTCCCGCTGGGGTAGAAGCAGTGAGCCCCCGCGCAATCCTTCCTTTCCCTGCAGACGTCATTCCTGCACTCATTCCGACTCCCTCCCCATCACCTCCCTTTGGACCCGAAGAGATCCAAGCAGAGATAGACAAAATCGAGGCCGTCTTCGACTCAGTCTCAATACATGGTAGTGACGAGGAACACATCGAGCACATGGATCCCGCTTACCATTCTCCACCTCGCTCCATCGCCTCGACCCCATCCGCATCCTCCCTCCCGGGCCCTCTTACCCGAGCAGAAGATCAGGGAGCTTGTCCTCTTAGACGTCGTGCTCCGCAACCCTCTCCTTCTGCCTTCTCCTCCTCCTCTGCCTCCTCTCGTTCTTCATACCGCTCTGCTCGAGGTCTAGCCAGACCCTTTCGATCCTCTCAAGGATCTAACCCCTCTCGTCATCCTCGCCCTCGTCCTGTATAGTACCCTCCCGTCAATGATCGTCCTCCCTCGCCAGGATACGACTATGACTGTGAAGACACTTACAACAATGCGGCTGTTGCCAATACCACAGGAGAACATCCCTGTCCGGGATATGACTATTGATACTTGGGTCGGTGACTCCAAGGCTAGTACAACGGGGGTAATGTTACGATTGTCTCCGAGGTTCACTATGTATCTCTTTTCCCTCTCCTTTTCCTTCGCTTATCGCCTTTACCTCCTATTCACAATGTATCATAGACCTCGGGTGATTTCACACACTTCACATCACCACGGTCTGCTCTTCCTCGATCCTGTTCCTATTTCTTCCTCTCGTTGATCCGATACTTCCCTATCTCTTTATCTTCTGACTCATGATGATATCATTCATCAAATCCTCACTTCCTGTACACATAGCATTACGCAGCTTCTGACTCATTCCTCGCTGCAGATGACTCTTTCATTCCTTGCGATTCCATCGCCTTCCATCTTGTAGTACTTAAGGACCTCTCTCCTCGTTTGTATTCTTCTAAGCTAGAGCTACTTGAAATCCAACTCAGTATCCTCTGCGAAATCTCGAGTGTCTTCGTCCTTTGTCCCTCAGTCCTCTGCCTTTCTCGGGTGTGTCCCTTAGCCATAGTCTTCAAGTGACGAGACTCTTCGTGAGTTCCTCCTCGAAAGAATACTTAGTCTTCCGGCTTCGCCAGACGTTAAGTCTGCTTGGCCTATCCTTCGTCTTAGCCTTTGCATTCAAGTCTACAACCGACCCTACCCAGGCCAGCTGTAACAGCTCCTCCGTCTGGTATCCCATCACAATACCTCCACCAACTTTCTCTGCCGCGCATCATGCCTGGCGTCGCTTTCACTGCAGCTCAAACTACGATCCTCAGCGACGCAATTCCAAATTATCAGCAGATTACTGGCAAGGATCGTGTCACCAAAAAGGAGAAGCTAATTGCCGATCTCGCATTGCAACTTAGTACTGCTGACGAGCACGAGAATGAGGAGGAAACGAGAAAGATTAGGGCTGTAAGTGCTCCTTGAATAAATTGGTAAATTGAGTTGATCCTGGGAGTAGTTGGTCAAGAACTGGTTGTCTGCCAATGCGAGAGAGGCTCAGAATGAGGCTGAATTCTTTAAGAAGATTGGTTGGTACTCCATTTTTGTGGATAAGATGGCGGAGGAGATTCGATTAGCAATTGCGGAACTTACCAACTCTCGACCTGGCTCAAAGGACTATATTGCCTACTACAGAAAAGCAGCTACGGACATGGCAAGGAAGTTAATCAATGATGAAGTGATAGTGTATGAAAAGATTGCCGAGGATTGGAATGGTCAAGATGCACCTTCTAAACAGAAGCAAGTATTTCAATGCCTAATGATGCAAGAAACTAATTTTGCAATGTAGGGAACGGAGCCGGCATCTTAGTCAGTTCTTCAAGCAGCTAAGTCTGACTCTTTGGAGGAGATTTGGCATCCGGATGATGATGTTTTGGGGTTGTGAAGATGACGATGGCAAGGTATACCAGTCTTTGTAAGTTTTATTGTCCTTATAAAGGGTGATTATTTGACAAGACAATTAGTGTAGACCACAATGAGAAGTATGGTGATGTGAAGAAGTTTGCCGAACTGTCCCCGGGAGAGTTTAAGGGGATGAATGATGAATGGGAGAAGTATCTTGCAAAAACTAACATTCTGCATGTCTTTGCTATGATATAAGCTGACTTTTCTTGATCAGTTGGACCGCCAAGAGGGGCAAAGAAATTGAAGGATGCAGCTTCAAATCAGTCGTCCTCTCCCTTTTGCGATGAACTTCCCCGTAGATCGCTGTCACCATCAAGATCACAATCTTCTTCAGACAAGAGAGCAACAAATCAAGGTACTTTTAGAAATTATCATAACTATCTCAAATAAAATCGTAAAAATGTGGGAAAATCAGGATAAATCGGTCAATATACTACCTAATAGGGGCTAACTTAGGTCTGCCCAAAAGACCAGTCCTGACCGGTTTTTGGTTGTCTTTTGATTTCGAGAAAATCAAAAGACCAAAACTGATGTAAATGAAAACCAGGATGGACCGGATCAATCAGGACCGGTCTTTATTGGACCGGTCTGGTTAAAAATTGGTTTTTCATCGGTCTTAGGACCGGACCTTAAAACACTAGCTGGAATTGATTCCGGTTCATGCGCCATCTGTGCCCTAGCCCATAGTTAGTGTTTTAAGGTCCAGTCTGGTCCCATCTTTTGCCTTATTTGGGCAAGACCGAGACCGAGACCAGTCCTGGAAATTTCCTAATATGCTAATATGCAAAAACCAGACCAAGAGTGACAAAAAACCGATTTTTCGGTCTTTGTCAGTCTTTTTGCTAGTTTGGTTACTGTTCATAACCGGTTGTCAGGGATATGAAGAATACTACAGATTCCTAGCTTCTGGTCCATATTTTATTCATCCAAATCGGTCCAGCAAAATATGGGCCAGGGGTCGCTGAGATATGATTGATTTAAGAATGCATGTCATTCTGGATCTGAGAATGGAATAGTGTGGGATTGGCGCTTAGGGGTGGCTGTACCGAAGTTAGCTGGGTCATGTGGCTTTAATATCCATCATGAATTAAGTAATTCTGCCTATATGCACCCGAGATATGGCCGATCTCAAGTGGAGACAGGAATGAAGTGGGTGGTAAAATAAAGACAAGGTACTCATCCTCTTTGTCTTTGTCATCTGAGCTATTGTCTGATTCCTCCAGGTGCTGCTGCAGGTTTTTATTCTTGCAAACAGGATTCAAGACTCCAGGATGTTGAGCCTGGTCACTAGGTGTTGTTTTGTGGAGACTTGGGGCATGGTAGTGTAGTGGTGTCACATAGTGTTGTTACAGTTCCGGTTTTGGGCATGGTCTGAGACTGAAACTGTGATAGTTCCCATGCTAACAAACTAAACTAGACCCGTGTGAATTTTGGTTGAGCCACAACCGCACCCGACTGCAGTTCGGTTCCAAAACCGATTACAAACCAGTTTCTTTTCCTCTCGCTGCTCTCACACCATTTTTTACTTCTTAGAAACGGCGTCCACGGTCCACCCTTGCTTTTGCGCTTGCATGTAGATACAGCGCCAGTACCACAGTTCTCGCATTCCTTTTCAACCTCGTCCAATCCAAATGCAAGCAGCAGGCTAGCGGCTAACCGCTTCTATACCGAGTACATCTGAATCTGAGCAAATTTGTTCTAATGCCTTTCTGACCCACGGCCCTGGCAGGCCCCACGAGCAACCTATGAACGTTGACGGTAGTCGTCGACCTCACCTGTTTTTTTCCATGTGATGGCAACAGAGTCAGAGGTCCTTGGTCATCACCTCCACCCGGGCCATTGCTCTTTGCATCAACGTGCATCAAGCCTTCAATATCTCTTTTATCCTTACTCGCGTTTGAATCTATGAACATGGAATGTTCGTACTACCGTAGGCCCTGTTCTTTGTCAACGATCACGGTTACTATTATCCCTCAGGCTCATCGCGTATCCATCATCCCCTCCACAGATCATGCTGGGTCAAGAGCTAGTTATGACTTCCAGTCTTATGTTCTCCTTCAGACTTCAGTTTCCTCTCTTCGTTTCCAAGTTGTGTTTCTCTGTATCAAAGACTCGGTAGGGTGTCTCGTCGTGGTCTATCTCATCACGGTCTATCTCATCATGCTGCACGGTCTATCTCATCACGCTCCATCATCACGGTCTATCTCGCCACGGTCTATCATTCATTCTGAATGATGCTTTCTATATCTTGAATAGGGTCGATATCTTATCTACTGAGACCCGAACGCAGCAGTGATTTAATAATCATACGGGGTTGCCTTTCTCATCTAAGTGTTGCTGTGGCCCTGTGGGTTGCATTATGATTATGTTGTTTCAAACCTACACCACGAACCAGACAATAAGTTTTGACAACTGAGTCTCCACATCTTTGCTCATCCTCCTCGTCTCGTTTATAAATCTGACCAGCATGCCCGCTCGTAGGAGTAGGCAGACTGAACTTGCAGCCTGTTGCAGCAGAGACCAAGGACTCCCACCCACAAAATCTGTTCGGGTCCCACCCATACCTTTAGGAGCAAAACACAATAATCTTGACCACTCTCAAACACTCCCTTTCTCTCAAAACAAAGTTCCTGGAAAGCAGGTGAAGCCTGCACAGGAAGAGCAGCGCCGGTCGAAAAAATTCAACAACCACATAAAACCCCATGATGAGCAAGATAACATCAAAGTTGGTGTGTACAATTTAGGCTATGTAAACTTTGACTTTGAATCTTACCCTCATTCAAGCCCACGTCCTCTTGCTACTACTCACCGATCTATGATTCGATATAGTCGAGGTTCGCCAAGCCACACATGTTTCACACACGAGTAGCTGACCTTCTTTGCAACAGTCAATCAATCAATTCACACCTGATCAGTTCGAAGACCTTTTACAAGCTCTCTATACAGAACGTGTGCGATCTGGTGTAAAGTATGTCGACATTGAATCACATAAGACATGAACAATCCTCTGAAGTTGTGGTTTCTAGGTTTATTTACCTGGAGGAACGAGTGAGGCTTTTGGTCATGAAACCGTCATTCGCCCACGAAGGGTTCCTGTTGGCCCTCTCTTGCCTCGTCAATGACTTCGTCGGTACCATCGGCCACGATAAAGTCCTGTTCAATTTTGCCTTCGCTGGCAATGCTGGGATTCCGTATATTGACAATAATCACCAAGAGTGAACAAGAATCCTGGATTTCCAACTTATCCTCAAGAACAACGTTGTCCGCACTCTAACACCGAAATGGATCGGTGAAGTGTGCTTTACTGTTTCCCCCTCCGACACTCGCGTCCACCTCAAACAAATCATCACCCACCAGTCACAAATCAATCTTGTTTTCATGCTTGTCATTGAAGAACACCCCAAATGGGAGTCTCCGGGAAGCAAGGACCTCCCTGTGCAGAAGTTGCGATCCCAGCCTCTCCTCTCGCAAGAGGACTTTGCATCAGGAATAGGGGATTCTTTGACCATCGTCAAAGAGGAATACACTTGGATTTCCATCCACCAAATCACATTCGAACTCTGTACCTCCGCTCTCCATCTGGCTCACTCGTTATCGGTAACCCCAGCCAGGAAGACTATTTGGCACATGGGGTGTGTGTTTATTTTGTCATCCATCAATTAACTCATCTGTTCTCATTCTCATAGACACTTTATCCCAATGTCGACATGCACAACATTGACACGTTGCTCCTAGTGGCATGCGTCAGAAGGCCTCAAAAACTCGCTCCTTTCCAAGATGGAGGCAAGCAATGCAACAGAGAGCACTTTGGCGCAAGTACGACAATCAAACGCAAGCCTCGTCATTCCCTGGGACACTGTTCTCATATCCTACGGAACGGCCATGTCTGCTGCTGCATACCAGCGCTACAGGGAGTGGCACACTTCTAACAAGCGAAGGCATGCGTCCCCGGGCCCGCATGCGGTTACCTCATCCCTCAAGAAGGCAAAGAACAATCCTCCACCAGTGATACCCACCAGGAGGTCCTCTCGGTTGCTCCGGAAAAGCCACGCACCGTCACCGTCAGTGCCCGCTGGTGAGAAGGCCGGGACCGAGGACAACTAGGTGTTGTGGGACTCGCACGGTGGCCGGGGCCAGCCTGGCCAGGAGGTCAGTTCCATTTTTTAATATACTAATCTAGTACCGTCTCATCAAGCTGCAGGATCATCGGTCAGTTACGATTGCCTCGTGTTATGTAATGTATGATCATTGTCTGTCCGCCTGTTATGTAATGTATCATCATTGTCCGTTCGCCTTCATTTGTGTACGTACTCCTTGAATCTCATATCCGCTTCCGTCCATGTTCAACCAACATGTGCTGCTTACCCGGCCTGCACCCACATTGGCCCGACAATTTTGCTCCGAGTCGCTGACTCTTAGCAGTATAAAAGGTGAACTATCGAAAAATTTCATCGTCTTCCCTCACCATCACTCTTGCATCAGCAAACTAGCCATGGTCTGGCCAGTACTGGCCAGTACTGCCAGAGCTTCCAGAGCTTCCAGAAAGGTACCCCTCTGACCAGTACTGGCCAGACACTTCCAGGATCACCACTATGGTACGGAAATCTCGATCTTAGAGTGACCAGGCTTCCTCTGAGCCTGCCCCTACGTCCTCCATTCCCCGAAGAGGAGGTCGTGCACGACAAGCTGAGAAGCCTGCTCGCAGTGGTCCACACTCCCGTCCTGCACATATCTCGGAACAAGTTGGGGAAGAGATCAATATTGACGCAGAGCTGGCTGTGCAAGGTCCCGCGGGGGTCAGACACTGATGAAGACGAGGACCATCCCACGGACAACGTACAGCCCCCTCGGATTGGTGTATATGATCCATTCGTCGACACTTCGCGTACCCAATCCACAAAGACCGCAAGCACCACTGATATTCAATATTTCTTCGAGCGGAACAATGAAAGCTCTACTTGCAAATCCTTCAGGTAATTCTATGCTTGCTACTTAAGACCCACACTGAAATGTATTGTATCGTAAGGGAAATCCACGACGCTGACCCAGCCACATGGAAAGAGAAGTACTCGACAAGGCGTACGTATGTAGTGTTCGAAGGTCCAGTCCTAGGACCGATGAAAGACCGAGGACCGGACCGGACCGGACCAAAAAAGACCGATTTTTTCGGTCCGGTCTTTCATAGTTTCACTTGGTCTCGGTCTCAGTCTTTTCATTTCTCAAAAATAAAAAGACTGGTTAAAGACCGGTCGAAACCGGTCTTTTGGGGGGACCGATGTTTCCCCCTATTTGTACATATATTGAAGTATTTACCCTGATTTTCTGATATTTTTACGATTTATTTTGAGTTAGTTATGCTATTTATACCAATATATCGACATCAAGGTCGAGATTGGTCAGATCTCACCCGGATATGGACCGATTTACATTATTATTGGCTCTAAAATTAGTTAGGGGCT
>JBBPPA010000218.1:0-29405 GCA_038091735.1 Leccinum pellstonianum
AAAAGCGTCGCACTCCCTGTCAGTATATTAGCTCTGGAGTTCTCGCGCTGATGAATGGCACAAACCCTGATAATCTGAGATATATACAAGCCCGCCTGTTTTGTTGTATTGCACATGCTGCGTGAATACCAGGAACTCGGCAATTTCCTCAGCCACGGGGTCAGAAAGTAGACGAGGGGATGCACTGCCGTTGTGATTGTACTTGAAAAATTTGCCGTCGATAACTTCCTCCGCAAGATATGTCATCGCCACTGTTCCCGCCTTGCATTTAGAGCCCTGCATACTGTCGCCAGCACGAATCTGCACGATCAGCTGCATAAACGAACAACAAACCTGCTTCGACGAAGTGAAGACGCGGGATGTCAAAAGGTGGAGGCTCCTCTGTATCGGCAATACATTGATCGATGTACTCGTAAGAGAAATCAAGCAGAGCCACTGGAATGGCCCGAAGATGAGATGGCTTATTTCAAATTGGAGCATAAACGTCCGGCTTTCCATAGTTTTCGCACCAATTCATCGGAGTCGGGGACTGGGGCGGGCACCGCTACGATACATGGGTGCGCCCTCGACGATCTCAATTTCGCCAATGAAGCTTAGAAGGATAAGCTAGACCGCAGGAAGGATGCAACTCGACTCTACCCACGTCACAATCTACCCACGCCACTGTCTAACGGAAACCGCCTAAACCTCCCACGGTGGTTACATCGCATAGTTTATTAAGTCTGTGCTTCCCTATACGACATACAACCATACGTTGGCTATTAAGATGGGCCACTCCTATAAATTAAGCCACCACTAGGGAATGCATTCGCGTACCATTTTAGACCCAGGAGAGCCGAGTCTGCCTGTTCTACAGTAGTAGTACTGAGGCGGAGAGTTTCGGAGTTGCGGAGTATAGCGCCAACCGTGGGGGTACATTTTATATATACTGATAAGTAGTGAGTGATGAAATATCCCATCTGTACAGCAAGTATCACCCACCAAAGTTATGAGCATGAGCACCAATATGCAGACTGTCGGATACTCGGACAAGGCAGACTCCAAAACACAGGCTTCACATGACCCAGAGACTATGTATTGCTTCCCTCAAACTATTCAGACATCAAGGATCCCCGGAGCTCAGTTGGTAGGAAGCTCTACCTGACATTTAGTATGAATTTACAAATTCTGGAAACAGATCTTGCATTATGTCGACCAAGCGCGACGCGTGGACATAAATACCATCGATAGCCAAGCGTTTGCCGAGGAACACCCCTTTATCCGTCTGGTGAGTAATACCACTTTCGAGGGTGTAGCATTCTGAATTTCGGTAAACAAGATTCATTCTACCTCTAACCTGCTCAACGCCTCGCAAATGAAGTCTGAAATAGTGGCTCTTCTGGCTAGAAAGCGAGACCTAGTTTTACAGCTAGTAATGCTTGAAACTCGGTATGACTCGCTACGCTCACTACTACGTGAACAAGAGGGCAGTGAAGCAACTGATGCATTTTGTCGAGAAAATTATGGCATTGGTGAAATGCATGATGCCGAAGCCGAGCTAGCCTTGGCACACATGGACCTCACTTTCAGACTGTATACTTTCCCTGGCCTGGATAGTATGGACTGTTACCAGAACAAATACGCGGAGTGTGTAAGTCTTGATGTGGTTTGTAAATGTGTCTATACTGACGCTGTTATAGATGTGAGAGTTCAAACGTGCAGAATGGCTGTACCGTTTCTTCCACCTTTTTTACTCGTAATCGTCTTCTCTCGTGATGCTACTCATTATGTGATACTACCACTTCCTCCATCGCAGTCCATTCATTCATCGTTTCCCCTCTTCTTTTGTTGTTGCACTATGAATCCTATATCTATTTTGTATTTCCTCTATGATACTTATGACAATCAAATCGCATGTCTCACTGTCTCACATCCTAATCAATACCTGCCGAGGGCTGAGTACGAGTGCTAGCGAGCCCGAGGCACCTCAAAGCGTCAAAGTGTGTGACTTTTGTTGGTTTCACACCAAAATCTTGGACCTTCGAGTTACTTACCTCAGGATTGTTCTGTTCATTCTTGTACCTCCACCCGAAATCCATGTGTTTTTGACCAACAGTTCTGTGGTCGGACTCGGATGAACTCTACACCTTCCAATATATGCATATGCGGCCGCAATTTTCAGAATGCTGGTGCGCTTACAAAACATGAAAAGACATGTTGTAAGGGAAGAAAGCGCCTAGCTGATGCTTTGGAAAAAGCGAAAGAAGTTTTCCAGCGCAAGAAACGTCGTACCTCTCCTGATCCTCACCACAGCGAAATCCACATGATCGATGAACACAGAGATGCCAACAGTGACGCTTTCGCTGAGGCTGGTTCGAGTCTGGATGCAGTGCGTCTTCAACCGGTGAGTATTTTCTCGTTGCATGAACAGCTCAGAACCTCAACAACCCACAGGACGATAACGAGCCCCTTTCAAATCGGCGAACTCGACGAATGAATCGTCGATTACCAGCCAGGTATAGGGATATGCTCCCCGAGCCCCCAATGCCGCTTCCACCTCGAGGGAATGCCTCAGACGGCGTCGTCCCTGTCGGAACTCCAGTGGTTTCCGAATCTGCATCCCCCCCTTCCATCCGTGCTCGGATCCGATCAGCACACGACTCCCTTGTCCGGACAGTCAAGACACAACTCAACACATTTGGCCTTTATCGCATATATAGTGCGCCACCCGTGTCCGCACACGACCCACACAATCCGTGTACCATCCAGCAGTCGCCTTCAAATCCCCCTTTCCCCCTCAACGCTGCAAATCCATACCATCCATACCCAAATAAAACGTCCTTCCAGTTAGGTCACTGGTATTGGAATCAGGGCGTGCAGAAGTCGAAAGAGAGCTTCAAGCAACTCTTGGAGGTCATTGATGATGAATCTTTTCAGCTCGAGGATCTGAAGTCGACAAACTGGAAAGGGATCGATCGCGAGCTTGGAGGGACGAGCTTGGAGGATGAGGAAGAGTGGTTAGATGCAGACGAAGAGACCAAGAAATGGCACAAAACCACTGTCTCTGTTTCTGTCCCTTTCCATAGTCGCTGCCTAAATCCCGGACCCAAAGACTACCACACCACCTTTCATCATCGCAACCTGGTCTCTGTCATCCAAGAGACGCTTTCCGATCGTTCTCATCACAGTCTGTTCCATTATGATCCGTACGAGTTTAGATGGCGACCCCCTCACAAGGAACAAGAAACCCGAGTATACGGTGATTTATTTTTCTCTGATGCGTTCCTCAAGGCACATCGGGAACTGCAGGCTTCGCCGCCAGAGCCCAATTGCGACCTACCTCGAGTAGTGGTTGGACTCATGTTTGCATCTGATGCAACCCAACTCACCACCTTTGGAAGTGCCAAGCTTTGGCCACTATACCTGTTTTTCGGAAACGAATCCAAGTACTCTCGAAGCCAACCCCGTAACAACCTGTGCACCCATGTGGCATACTTTCAGTCAGTGAGTTCGTCCTGTATTTCGGGTGTCTAGAGCCTGCGCACTACTTTCATTCGCAACAGCTTCCAGATGACTTCAAAGATTTCGTCATGGAGCACGCGGGGGATAAGCGTCTGAATGATGCGTTCTTTGCTCATTGTCGCCGGGAATTATTCCACGAACAGTGGAGGGCGATCCTGGACGAGCACTTCCTTCGCGCTTATGAACATGGAATCGTCATCACATGTTGTGATGGAATTATACGCCGCTTCTATCCTAGGATTTTTACCTATTCCGCGGATTATCCGGAAAAGTAAGTTTCCTGATGTATAGTCACTTTGGTCGCGCTAATTCGTGCTAGGGTTTTGATTGCATGTGTACGAAACCTCGGCACATGTCTTTGTCCTCGCTGTTTGATCTCGAAGAATCACGTGAACCTTTTGGGTTCTGAAATAGATTTGACAGAGAGGCAACGTCTGGCTCGAGTGGACTCTCCAGGGCGCCGCGAGAAGATTTCAAAATGTAGAAATCTCATATACCAAAGAAACTATGCAGTCAATTCCGCCCCAGTAGAAAACCTCTTGAAGTCAGAGTCCCTAGTTCCAACGGCGGTAAGTGAGTTCGTCTTCCTCCCACTTACATGAAGCTGACATATGAGACCGTATGCTATAGAACGCATTTTCAGATATATTGAGTCATACAGGCTTCAATTTTTTCCTTATGCTCGTCGTCGACATCCTACACGAGTTCGAACTCGGTGTTTGGAAGGCGGTCTTCGTACATTTACTGAGGGTGCTAGATAGTCTACCAAGGAACAAAATAGACGAACTCGACCGACGGTGAGTGAGCTTCGGAGGTGTTCAAGAGGTGAAATATTGACGCCTACCAAGTTTTCGGCAGGTTCCCGCCTTCGGCCTAGATACGATCAGGAGGTTTTCCCGAAACACTTCTGAACTGAAACAAATGGCAGCTCGAGACTACGAAGATATCTTGCTTGTGAGCGTTGAGGCATTCTTACAGAGCGTGGTGAAAGTTTCTCATCATCAGATCGCATTCACATCACCAGTGTTCTATCCCAGTTTTCGAGGGACTGTTCCCAGAGCCTCATAATACCACCATTCAGCTCCTGCTGTGTTCGCTTGCCCATTGGCATGCTTTTGCCAAGCTTCGGGTTCATACTGACAACACGCTAGATGTGTTAGAGCAGGCCACACGAGCAGTTGGTGATCGCCTGCGTTCTTTTGTCTCCGAAACCTGTCCGCTGTTCACAACTAAAGAACTACGCAGGGAAACTGAAGCTCGCCATCGCCGTCAGATTCGACTACAGCTGTCTGGCGCTCCGACTGGGCAGCCCCAAGTTTCTGTCCGTCGACAAAAAACGTTAAACTTACAAACGTACAAGCTACACGCTCTGGGGGACTATGTCTCTCAGATCCGTTTGTTTGGCACAGTAGATTCGTACTCCACGCAGACGGTGCGTTTCTGTGCAGATTCACATCGAGCGACTGGCTGATACTTGCATCTGACCTTACTAGGCAGAGCTGGAACACAAGGTTGGAAAGCGAAGATTCACTCGTACTAGCCGGAAAGCTTTTGTGTCTCAGCTAACGCAGATAGAGCGCCGACAGACACGAATTCGCAGTATCTACACCAGGACGGTTGGCCTTGCGAACACCTCTCTAGATCCCATCGCGAACACACCGGAAAGCCATCATCACATCGGTCAGTCCCAAAATAATCCAGAGGATGTCAGTAGATTCGTACGGACGAATCGTGACGACCTCGCAATGAAGGTTAGCTATACTGTGCTCATTGATAACGACCTGTACCGACCGTTTGTTTTACAGGATTTTTTGCTCAAACTCAAGGCACACTTGTTACCCCGTGCGAGGACTGATCATGGAGTGGGGGTCGAGACTTTACACCCGTCAACTGCTGATCTTGAAGATGGTGGCGAGTCGCTCAATCAGCTGAACTATGTGGTTCTGAAGGGGAACCGTATCTTCCGCCACTACCTACTTCGGATCAACTACACAACATATGACGTGCGACGAAAACAGGACGTAATCAATACCAACACCGACCACAACGATGTCATGCTTTTATCAAAATCAACCGAACACCCCTTCTCTTACGCTAGGGTTCTCGGAATATTTCATGCCAATGTCATGTATGTAGGGCCTGGTTCTGGAGATCACCTTGCGCGCCGGATGGAATTCCTATGGGTAAGATGGTTGGAGTTGGCCAAGCCTGCCAAGGATGGCCTGACGTTGGACACACTCCGTTTTCTTCCGATGGTGGACCCCGACGCGTTCGGGTTCGTGGACCCTGCTGATGTGCTTCGAGGATGCCATCTGATACCGGCATTTGAAAAAGGCCATCTCCATCCCGATCTAACTGCAATGTCGCACATTGCCAGGGATGGCAGCGACTGGAAGGAATACTATGTGAATAGGTGAGATGTTACCTCCTTCGTGGAACCTTCACTCACCTTAGCCAAAGATTCGTTGATCGTGATATGGTTCTCCGATATCACTGGGGTGAAGGGATAGGTCATGCTTACGCACATTCGAACGACTACTGTGGGATCAACTACGTTATCCGTAACTCAGAAACAGTGGCCAGCGATGGGATAGGCATCAAAGAGGCTGTGGATTTGGGGAATGATCGTGATGATGAGGATGAACTCATGTTAAAGGATCGGGAAGAACTTGATTGGGACGACGAGATTAGTATGGCTGGTGAAATTGAAGAAGGGCTGGAATTAGATGACCTAGGGAGCGACCCAGACTGGGTAGATGATGATTAATGATGAATATCCGTGTATCGTCCAATGCACCCTTCCGAAATTTCCAGAGATCAAACTCGAAACTCCTTCGACCTTCTTGTGCTATTTCCACTCCTCCCTTCCGAGCTCCTTTCCCTTCTTTCACTCCGGTTCTCTTCCCGGTTCTCGTGACCGTCTTGCATAATTCCCTCATCTTCCACCTCTCCTGCTATGATGAGCGCGGGCATCACGTCCTCGCGACTGTCCGGATACCCAGTATTACAACTTTCTCTTACAAACATGGCCCTCTCTGTTGTCGGACTTACTCCTGCAACTCAGCAAGGATACGCACGACAATGTCACCGGGAAAGCGGTGCCAGTGAGCCCGACGGATACCGAAACGACAATTGCAGTGGGCAAAGCTACTGCAGCCCCAGCGGTCTATTCTGCGGCAGAACGTAATGTCGAAGAGCTTCTGCATTGTCGAGCAGTGCCAGTGACTATTCACCAACAGAATTACTGTGGCGATTCCGTGGATACTAGTAGATGTCAACGTTTGGATATGGATCAAAGGTGAGCAATTTTTTTCGTGAACGCATGGCTCCAGCGCTAAACAGATAGGACAGGCACTTTGCGGCCCCAGCGATCCATTCTGCGGCAGAACATGACTTCTATCCAATTCGTCAAAGACGGCAAGGCGGTATCAATCGATGATACTAGCGATGAAGTGAGACACGGACCCTTCAAACTAGCTCGGGCCTGGCCACCTCGGTAGACCCCAAGGGTTACTTGACGTCGCTGGACAGCGTCATAGTCAAGTCCGGCGCAGAGATTGGGAACGCTAAGCGCCCGCAAATGATCTTTGATTCGTTGGTGAAACCCAATCTGAAACGTGCGCCGTCGCCGCGGCATGTCTGGAGGAGCACGCAAGCTCATCAAAGTAGGACGTGAGCAGCGTCCGACGAACGAAGACGTTTGGCTCGAAGCGGCGCGGTTACACGTACGTATTGACGCTACCGTGAAGTCCTTGAGAGAGCCTCCATTGCCAACCCTGAAAGCGAGTAGGTCTGACTTGCTGCCGCCAAGCTAGAGGCGGACAACGGCGAACTAGACGTCGCGAGAGAGCTACTCACTCGTGCACGAACGTTCGCCGACACCGAGCGAGTGAGCAAATCTCTGCAGTACGGTTTCTTAGACATATGCTCGACGTTTTGACAGGTGTGGGCGAAGTCTGCCGCGTTCGAAAGACAACGGCGTCGCCCTCGAGGCTGTTTCGACGGCGCTGTCGTGGTTGCAACTTGGCTTCGTCTCAAAATAAGCCAAAGCGAGGAAAGGAAGTTGGGAAGCGTCCTGTGGTGAAGCGGTCGCATTCAGCGAAACTTGTTGCGCCATCGATAGTCAGGAAGCTGTCGACGCAACAGCAGGAACAACAACAACTACATCCGCATCTACAGGCGGGGCGCACAGAAAAGAAGTGCGCCATGTTCAATTTCGGCTCGGGGTCCTCCAATGGGTCGAGGTCGGCAAACGGTTCCACAGACAAGGGGAATGCGGGACCATCTCCCATAGTCAACGGGTTTACGACTGTCCAACCCGCCAAGGTATCCCCTTTACAGGCACACCCACCCGTGATACCCAAAGAGCTTGCCAATGGTTGGCCCACTACTAGCAATCTTGGGCTGAACGGAAACGGGAATGCGAAGGCGAAGGCGACCATAACGGTCAAGACGAATGGCAATACAAGCACCAACGCTCGATCGCGGAAGACGATTGTTGTTGCGAATTTGTCGTCCGAGTACGAGACAACAGACGGAGAAGACTCTGAAGGGTGGGCCTCTGAGGAGATGGATGCAGAGGACAAGGCGCGCCAGGCTGAGGAGACTCGACTACGCGAAGCTGCCCTGGAAGTTCAACGACAGCGCGATCTGTTTGCCAAAGTTCCGAAGCGTTCTTACTCGAGTCTCAACCGCACGCAATCGGGGCTTTTGTCTCAGCTGATGAACCCCAACCTTGCGGTCCTTCCAACCAACCATCCGTATCGGACAAGTCAGTCGTCGGCCGATATTTCACGTCAGTATCAGCCGCATCAACGTGCACCGGTGCCGCAAAGGAGTACGAGTGCGTATGCTCCACCTCGGCTATCGACGAGTAAGAGCACTGCTGCGCTCCCGATGGCGGCACAAATCACTGCCGTTAGCAGTTCGAGATCGCAGGCTTCGTCTAGCATGAAACCACAGGAGAGCGAGAAAAATGGATACCGCCCCAAGGGACCTCCCAGGGAGCAAGAGATGGAGGACGACAGTGGCGACGACGCGGAAGACAAAATCCAAATGTCGCAGAGCGTTGCTCACCAGAGGTTGCAAGCATTGATGTCACGCCGAACTTCTGAGCAGGGCACGTCGTCCCATCTTATCCAGGCTGTGGCTATGGAGATGGGTCCCGGCCTGTTGAGCTCGAACACTGCGCCTATTCCGCTCAGACATCCATATAACCTTCCAGCAGCCCCGCCGCCGATGACGCCTCGGACTACCCGGCGACGGATGCTCAAGACAGAGTTGTCGGAGAGCATGCGACGACAGTTGTTGTGGGAACGTCAGGTCAGCAGCAATACCAACCCCGCACTCGTCGCGCGGAGAGCAACGCAAGGGTTGAACGGCGTGCGACCGATGACTTCAACCGGCAGCGACGGCGGCAGGGATCCGTCGACGAGAAGCGCCGAGACGCAGGACAGGGACGAACGAAGGCGTCGCGCCATGGCACGGAACCGAAGTTGGGCCGACGATTACCACTATTCGGGGTGGTGAGTCGCGCGTTGGCTCAGATTTCGGCTCAGGATCGTTCCCCCACAATTAGGATCTTGTAATAATTATCTGGTCGCCGTCTTGAACTTTCTCTGTCCTTCTCTCTGGCTCACTCTCACGCACTCTCTGTCGTTGCGGCTCTCGCCCTTGTTTTCGATCTCATCATCATCCCCATCGTGTGGAACATGCTCGTCTCTTGCTTGTTGATACTCATGCTTCGTTGTCATCGTTGACGCTCGCTGTTTTTTCTTTTCTTTTTTTCATTGCCTCTACTCTAACATATGCATGTTCACCACTTGTGACTGCATCTCTGAATTCGGGTTGATGGATTCAGAGTTGTGGGTTTGGTCGCTCTCCGTTCATACCATTGGTTGCACCTGTTGGCATTTCCGTCATATTGCCGTCTCGTCGGTTTCTTTCCTTTTCTTTCTCGCTTTTTTCCACACAGTTATCCCATCCGATCACATAGTTTGTTCCTACCACCCACGATCATATTCCCTCCTCCAACTTGTTCCTATTACGGGTTTGTAACAATAGTTGAGTTCCTCTCCAGGTAGTATATAATCATTTTACTTAGTTGGTACATGGTTTCCTGTCCTTTTTCTGTTCCTCCTTTTTTTTCTTTCCTGGCATGCCATGAGGTTTCATTCCGCCGCTCGCTCGGATTCTCTTTTTTTTGTTGGTTTTGATTTTAACGCGAAATGCTTGTTGCTCTAGTTGCTGCCTTGTTGACAAAGTGTATTGGTTTAATAATGGTTAATTCATACTGCCTCGTCTCTACTGGCTGTTATGGTAGTGGTTATCCTCGTAATGGGTAACGTTGTAAGTTACGGTACGTTCCCCGTTGGTGCCGGTTGCCCGTGGAGTGGGAAGTTGGAACAGGCCACTGTCAGCGGGCGATTTGCTGAGTCATTAGCTCGTATCCCACGCACACTGGCAGTTGGATACTACGGTATGTATGTACCCCGGTGTTGCAAACCCGCGGAAGTAATCTGTACTGGATGACCGCGGGGTAGGGCAAGACAGGAGGGTAGGGCAGCGTGAGGGTTACGGTTGGGTAGGGTACTGTCTTATTCAAATCCACTGGCGAAGTCCAGAGGTGGAATAGGGGATTACGGCGAAACGAGATTCGAATTCGAATATCAATCGACTAGTCTAGGTTGGTCGGCTTGGCTGATCCGGGCAGCCCGACCTCGAACTTCGGCCCCAAGTTGCTGTATCAGGCCAAAGTTGCGGCTTTCAGCTTCAGGGTCGACGACTTGGGGGTTTCAGCGGGTTTCGTCTTTTTATTGATGATGTTAGCAATGGTTCGATAAGTGAAATCGGGGAGCTCGTATACATATATCGCTGTAATCATGAAGGGGATTGGGAGGCTGAGTGCCCGCCGGCCCGCCGGGGGCCCATGCATCACGCGTGCGCGCGGACGGATCAGATCGTGAGTTATTGGACGGGATCATTTTCCGAGGTCGCGAATTGTGATGAAATTGAATGAGATTGGTTGGTGGATCGGATGCGTTTGTCTAACTGGAAATTCGAATGGTGGGACCACCGCAAAGTCGTGAAATATCTTGTCCTTTTTTTGTGCTAGACTTCTGTTGGCTTCACACGACGACACAGATCTATCCGCGGTCACCGGAAACTTTTCCCTTCCTTTTCTGCTCCATGTGGCTGTGCAGCTTACACCCTTCCTCCTCTGGTCTTTCTAGCCGCCGTGACTCCGTTGTGTGTTTCGATTTGCGATATCTCACCTTCAAGAGCTCGTCGCATTCGCTCCAAGTACCTTGAATCAACGGCATCGACACTAGTGACGACAGCAACCCATGTCTTCTGCTGAAGAGGACTACAATGACAATGGGGATAACTCGACTGCGGTACCCGACAACAAGAAGCGGCGAGTTCAACGGGCTTGCGATACCTGTCGCCGCAAGAAGAGTCAGTCTCCCTTTTTTGTCTCAGTGGTCAGGCGCACCTGAAGGACGATTGACTAACTCACGCTACGACTTTTTTGTTATATTTCCGTACCTGGCAGTCCGATGTAAGCATTCATTATGCCTTCCGGCCCTTTTTCTCCGTGTGCTCCTCCAGCTGATGAGTTCGTACGTTAATAGGCGATGGAAGTCAGATGCCAGGGAACCGATGTTCTAATTGCATTGCATACACTTTGGAATGTACGTACGTCGAGGCGGCAAAGGTATGTGTCCCAATCTCTCCCGGCTTTATCTGTTGTTTGTTTCACCAATGTTAATTGACTCCGCCCCGCCCTATTCCACAGAAACGTGGTCCTCCGAAAGGGTGTGTGTTGTCATTATGTTGTGCTCTGCGTTCCACGCCACTGATTCCCGTCTTTTCCCCCTATCCCCAGATATGTGGAGAGTCTCGAGAATCGTCTGGAGAAAATGGAAAGGCTTCTCCAAAAGGTAGGTCACCTGTCAGTCGGTCTGGCGTTGTGCCATGCGATATGAACGTATTCTTCCCCCCCTCGCTTCCTTCTCTGTATGCATTTTAGGTCTGTCCGGACGCGGATTTCTCGCGCGAGCTAGGCGGTGGCCGGCTGGATCGGGAGATGTGGCAGAAGAGCAACATGAGTACTTGTACATCGGGGCATACCATGGGTGCCACCACGGCACCCACATACGGCAGCGCGAACACCCCCATCGAAGATCTCGTGCCGACCGACGACGAGGACACCATCACGCTACGCCTCTCCAATAGTTTAAAGTCGATGAGCTTGGGATCCGCCCGTCATCAAACCCGCTTCTTCGGGAAATCCAGTGGTGTGATGCTCATTCGCAAGGCGATTGACTTGAAGAAAGAAGTCACTGGGACCAACGACAATCGGGAGCACTTCTTCAATTCAATCGAGGACAATTCATATCCGGTGAGGGCCTAATGCATGCTAATTTTTGCCAAAAGACATGCGGTGTTAATCAAAGTTACCACTTTTCCTCTTTCTCTCTCTCTCTTCAAGTGGGAACTCGCGGCGAGAGACATAGAGGAGCCCGAATACATGTTCCCGGATGAGGAACTAGGTTTGAAGTTGCTGCAAATCTATTTCGAGCTAGTGAATCCGTTGGCGCCTCTCTTGCACCGCCCCAGCTTCGAGCGCAAGATCTTCCAGGGTGTACATTTACGTAATCCCTCTTTTGCTGCTGTCTATCTTCTCATCTGTGCGGTCGCATCACGTTTCACGGACGATCCTCGCGTTTTCTTGGATAATGTAGACAGCAAGGTTGTGGAGCACTCGGCAGGATGGAAGTTCTTTGAGCAAGTGCAGATGGTGAGGAAGACATTGCTCGGGCCTCCCTGCTTGGAGGACCTGCAGACCTATTGCGTGCGTGTTCTCTTCCGTCTCTTTCTGGGCTTCTCTTTTTGATTTTCGTTGGGGCTTTGTGGTAAACAGCTGTGTGTGCTGTTCTTGCAAGGAACATCGGCTCCGCAGGCGTGTTGGACGATCGTCGGAGTAGGTATTCGGCTAGCGCAGGACGTGGGCGCTCACCGGCGCAAGTCATACGACGATAAACTGTCTGTCGAAGGCGAGCTATGGAAGAGGGCGTTTTGGTATTCATGGCGATCTTCTTCATTGGGGCGTCCGCTTATTCGTATCGTAGGGTGCTTGTTATGTTCGATCGTCAGATGAGCACGTCCTTGGGCCGGCCGAGTGCGATCCAAGATGAAGAGTAAGCACCATTTTTATATTCATTAGTGTGTAGTGTTTCTTGGCCAACACGTTTCTTGCAGTTTCGACCTCGATTATCCTGTCGACTGCGATGACGAATATTGGGAGCATCCCGACCCACAACAAACGTTCAAGCAGCCGCCCGATAAGCCTTCTACGATCTCTTTCTTTATCTGCTTCATAAAGCTATACAACATCTTGTCGTTTGCTCACAGAACGATTGTATGTTACTTCTCTGTGCTCGTGCCATTTTGTTTTCCTCGCCATACTAACGCTTGTTGGCTAGTACTCCATCAACAAGTCGAAGATTCTTTTGGGATTCGTTGGCCAGCAGTGGGAACAACATATCGTGGCTGAGCTGGATTCTTCTTTGAACAAGTGGATCGACGAAGTGCCTGATCATCGTGAGCATTGCCATATTATTCGATAGTAAATTTCCTCGATCATCTGAGATGATAAATGCAGTGCGCTGGGATCCTACTCGGGACACGAACACGCCTTTCATGATGCAGTCCACTACGCTATATTCGAATTATTACTACCTTCAAATATTCATCCATCGACCGTTCATACCCTCCCCCCGCAAACCATCACCACTTTCGTTCCCTTCTCTCGCTATCTGCACCAACGCTGCTCGCTCATGCAGCCATGTGATCGATATATACAGGAAGCGTGTAGGCGGATTCGTGCCCTTTCTACAGGTATGCGCGAGAACCTTGCGCGCCTTACTGCGGGGTTTCGCTGAGTTTGTTTGCACTTTGGCAGATGCCCGCGTTTACTGCTGGGATCGTGCTTTTGCTCAACATCTGGGGAGGGAAGCGGTCTGGGCTTTCTACGGACCCGGTGAAGGAGATGGGTGACGTGCACAAGTGTATGGGGGCTTTGAAATCTTGTGAGGGCTGGTACGTACTTTGTATTTCGCCGGGCGCGACCCAAGTTGATCGTCGTTTTGCCGTAGGTGGCATTCCTCAGGTCGACTCTGGTTCGTGGCATACCAACACGAACTGTTGTATGTGATGTTTACTCCGGCCCTACTTTTTTCTAGGGACATTTTATACGAGCTCGCGTCCGTAGGGGATCTCCCTCTCCCTCAACCTAGCCCGGGGGGGACGAAGCGCGAGAGGGATTCCGATAGTCCACCACCGCATTCGCGGCCGACGTCAATGCCGAATAAGGACGGATTTAGAACGATCGCTGGGACGCGTCGAATCTCGCGCGAGGTGCATACCCAGGCGCAGCACCCTCGTCAACCGCAATCACAGCAGCAGCAGTCAGCGCCGTCAGCGCTATCTCAGCCATCGCCACCCGCGCAATCCCCGCAGCAGCCCTACAAACTACCGGTTTATAGCAATGATCTGGGGCGGCTTCCACTACACGGGCAGGTGACTTTTGGGACCGGTGGACCTGTGCCGACGACTTCTGGGCACATGCGGTCACCCTCGTCGCCTAATATGTGGTTCTCGTCTTCCTCTTCGTTGCCGTTATCGTCGTCGAGAGGTGCGGAGCGTACGACCCCGTCGATGGCCGGACATGGTTACGAGCATGGTGGGCATGGGGGGAACGCCTACTCACTCGACGACCTATTTTTGGACCAGATTGCGGGTGGTTCTTGTTGTGGTTTTGGTGCGCAGCAAACGGCTTTGAAGGCTTACATGGCTTTTAGAGTCGTATCGGGTAAGCACAGTGGGAGAGACGCGAGCATGCATATGCTGAAGTACCCACGGCAATCGCGAGATCGGTTGTTTGCCGAACTTACGCGTTAGCCCATTCTCCGCCGTCCTCTCGCTCACCTCCACCTCCTCGCCCCCTCTACCCCGACGACTTGATAGCACCCACATGGATACGCAAACACACAGTCTCTCCCCAGTGTGTTTATTCTCTCCCTGAGCATCTTCGAGGCATCAAGCCCGACATCGCATTCCCCATTCGATCCATCCGACTCGAGCACGATCGGGAATCAAATGGAGGAGAGACACGCAGCTGAGCTCGGAGATCGCCCAGCGCAAAAAATACCTCTGTTCGTGTTTGCTTTGCCATGTTAAGTAACTGTAATTCCGATCAGATGATTAATCGCTGGACGCGCGACTGCGGACTAGATTCGTGGGCGGGGGTTTGTGCTCAGTCCTGTTAGTCCTGCGGAGCTGGGCGAGTTCATTCAAGGTCAGTGGTTATAATATACATTGTTGTCGCCTTGGATAAGTCGGTCGGCTTGCAGGATGCGCTGTATGAGCCTTCCGTAGATGCACGCCCCACTCGAAGCGTGTACGTCGAAAGCGCAACTGACACTTCAAGTATAGTCCTATAATCCACCGCCTCTTATTCAATCGGGGCCAACCCTCGCCCACTTCGACCTGAAGGATGGACGGTCCGATACATGGCCTGCTTTGCAGATTTCAGAGGTGAAGACGAAGCGGTGCTCAGGTATGTATGTCAGACTCTTTCGGGTGTTCCACTTCACCTGAAATCGTCCAGACATTACCAGGACACATACAACGTGAATGACCATGTTCGGCTCCACTGCCATCCTGCCCCTTCGAACCAATTAGGCTGCACACCCAGACCATCGTACCCGCTCAAAGGCTCAAAGGTGCGTGGACAGTCTTTCGCCAAGTTCCAATCGGATGCCACCGTATCATTCAACCATCATTGATTCGACCGACGCACGATTCGATTTGTTCCTATCCCTGATGGCGGTGGATATTGTTGCCATTGGCTTCTTATTATATAGGTCTGTGGGTGGATGTTTCACCGCCAGTTCTTTCCATTCCTCTACAATACAATTCATTATGATGACCATATTTGCAGTCACTGGCAGTCTAGCTGTTTTCGCCATTGTGAAACCTGTACCAAACCTGAAGGTGGATGGTATAGCCATACCACTCGCCAGACACACCCTTTTCGAACAAGAAAAGCATTGATCTCGACGCAATTAGCTCTCATGCCAGTGCTATATCGGTCGAGGTGTGGGTGGAATGAACCGTTACTAATCTCCAATGCTCACACTTCTTCAGGAAGATCCTTAGGGGCCTAGACGATTACGAAATGAACATGTGAGGGTGATGCATCCTTTCGCTGTGAAACGGAACGAGTCCGGACTGAAAGGCGCAGCGCTAGCGTCCCGCTGACGGCTGGTCCATGGCATCTGGACTGCCGAGATTTCGATTGGCACTCATATATGTTTATCCTCATCTACGTCACAGTTCATATCGACACTGGTGAAGTGTGGGTACTTGCTAGTTCGAGTCATAGAGCTGTTTTTGTTCAAGTTAACGCAACGATCTGTGGGTACTGCAGACTGGCTGTGATGGGATTTTCTGAGATCGCAAGATTTCCGACGCCCAAGCCAGGCAGACCCTCAGACATTTGGTTCCGTAATATCGTACACTTCTCCGATACAGAACAATGGAGATGCGGACGGTTTACTGGGATTGTCCTTCCCTTACATGTCCAAATTTGTCGCTGATCCGCCGTTTGAATCGCTTGTCAGACAAGGGAGTTTAATCAATCTGACATTCTCATTCAAACTCTCTGCTTCTGGGGCCGAGATGTACCTCGGTGGGGCAAACAGTATGCTGTACAATGGTGACATCACTTATACACATCCGTGAGTCACGGTTGAAATGGTAACAAAATATTCGAAAATGTGCCTGCTGTTTTCGACACTGGCATAAACCACATCCTCGGAAATCGGCAACGTGTTGCAGTGTTGTACAGACACCTTGGCGGTACCCTCGTGGAGGATAGAAACTTTGATTACTGCTACCCGTGAGTTGCGATTGCGATTGCGTTTGGTACCTTGTTTTTATCGGCGGCCTGCACTGGTACCGTGCGACTCTTAAGCTTCACCTTCGGTACCTGGCAGGACGTTTGAAATCCCTCCTGAAGTTTTTAGACTTCAACCAATTGAGGAAAGTTCTCTCTATTGTTTCGCAGTGACGGCGATGCTACGACAACGATGTGGCGTGACGCACGTGGCAGGTTCGTCTCTCTCCCTCAGCTACCATAGGCCAGACTTCATCCACGGCATTACTAAGGACGCCGCGCGACGGCACGATGACGCAGCGTGCTGGCAGCACCACGCCACGACGACGAACGCGACGACCAGGTGGCGTGCCCGTCTCTCTTCCTCCCTCCCTCTCACCCACCCCATGCCGGACCTCGACCACGCCGCCAGCACACCCTCACGACGTGAGGATAACGACTCGGACGACACGACGACGCCCAACGACGCTCTCCCGCGATGGCGACGCGTGATGCACAACTTCGTGCCACACGCGGACACGAAGACGGTGCAACAGTGCATCAGCGTCCGCCTCTCTTCCTCTCCCTACCCCTCTCCCTCCCCACCCTACGCTCGTCCCGGACCTCGCCCACTCCGAGCGCACCTCCACGGTGTGAGGACGCCCCACAACTAGGGGTAATACCCATGGGTGTCCTCGACGACGGCAACGACAACGAGGACGACAACGCGACGTCGAAACGACGCGACGAAGTGGCACGACGTTGTCCGTCTCTCTTTCTCTCCCTCTTTCTCTCCCTCACCCACCCCACTCCACCCCGCCAGACCTCTTCCACGCTGCCAGTACCACAACAAATGCGCGACGAACGCGACGACGACGTGCGTACTCACCTCTCCCTCTCCCCCTCTCCCTCGCTCACTCCTACGCTCGCCCCATATCTTATCGACGACAACGAACGCAACGCAATGACGGCGTGGCGTGTCCGGCTCTACCTCTACCCCCTCCCCCTACGCCCGCTCCAGACCTCGTCCATGCCCCCACCACAGCGTGAGGACGCCATCGCGACGACGGCACATGCCCTCCGTCCCGGACGTGACAACACAACGACGAATGCTTAGACGAACACAACAAACGCGACGACGACGGCGCGGCATGGCAGGATGGCGATCGGGATGGGTCGGAGAGGCTTGCTAAGACTGTGGGGTAAGTGTACCGCTTTCGTTGCGGTTCTTGAGCTTGTGACGATAGGTGACGATGCCAGGTTCGTCTGTCTTTCTCTGCAGAGCCAAAGGTGCACACCGTGCCAACTGCCTGGAGTTTGCGACGTTTTTCCAACTGGAGGATACCACTCTCCATCGTTCCCCTTCGTTCCATCCCCTTCAAAGAAGTGTAACCCCCGGCTTGTCCCCGCCAACCTCGGCTCGGCTCATCTCGCCACGTCCTACCAATCGACCGGGAACAGCTCCTCCATCCAGCCCTACCGAGATCCACGTTCGTCTGTGTCCGCCTACTTTTGCGTCTCGTGCGCTAGTACAACGGGGTCCTCGATCATGCGGTTCACGAGCGTGCCAGTCGTGTTCGTTGCGATCGGAAGAGGTGGACGAGGTCGGTGCGGATGGGCAGCCTATCAAGACTCCTGTGCCTGCACCCAAGCGGCTTATCTTGAGAGCGACTGTCGTTTTGGGTGTCGTATAATTTTCTTTTTCTTTCGATTCATGCTTCGAGTTATGATGTTTCGTTCACTGCTAATTTTTGTGGATCTAATTTTATATCGGGAGACGTGCTTGTTAATGATCCGTTGTTTACATATGTGCTTGCTTATGATCGTTCCTCAAACAGTGTGCTGTTATTACGGTTGCATGCATTGTTTTCAGTCTTGTCCGTCGTCTAATATGTACTCACCTTGCTTTCGATTTCGATCTAATTTTACGTTTCATGGAACTGGCATATCGGGTATCAAAGTTTCAAACTCAAACCCACCAGGGTGCGGCGAGACTTGCAACCAACTTCCACCTTAGGGATGTCCATGTTCGTAGTCCACTGTTGGATCACATCTGGGCGTCTGTCTGTCTGCTTGGATCGCCCAACATAACCGCCATACTTGCATCATCATCGTGATGTTCCAGTGGACACAATCGACGCCAACATCAACGAGATATCAGCCACACGCTCTTGCAGGTCCAGAGCGACGTGCGCCTGTCCACACAGGTCTTAGATATGGGAAAGGACCAGGTGGTCTCGTTCGCGGGTACCAGCCAATTCACGGCGCAGGGGGCGTCTCCGCGTGCGGCCTCGCTGCGTTCAACTTTGCCAGGATCGGGGTTCGCATCGAGCAAAAGAGGAAAAGCATGGCGGACGTCTTGAACGAGCCGAGCACCAAGGAAGTCCTAGAGGTGAGTCAATCGTTGGGTCGCGACGTGAACAGTGGGGGGGGTGCGAGTTGCTGTGCAGTGTCGTGCTGCCAGTTGCTTCAACGAGTCACTTGTTGCACTTGTACCAACTCCAGGCGCACGGGCCAGTTCTGTCGACATCGGTCGTGACGGAACTTTTTTTCTTTGCTCCATCAGGAAATCGTTGCCATCTGCGCAGGATGGTCTAGCAATCTTCATCTGAAGGTGGAGGAGATCCACGAGCTCCCGGTCTTTATCAGATTTCTCAAGCTCACGTCCGTCGAGTACGGTCCTCCGCAACCGTCATTCTTTCGGGAGATCCTCCAGTGCGTCACCTCGTCGACACGTCCATCTTTCTCAAAGGGAACTAACGATAGCTGTACGTCGCACCCAAAAAAAACGCAGAAAAATGACACATAAAAAACATCGAAAAACTACAGCGATGATCTGCTATCAAGTTTGCCAACTCGAACACCGGTCCGCAAAGTTCCACCACTCGGACCACGGTCGATGACCCCCCGTCTTTGTGATGTTCGACTCACACCCGCGTCCCTCGCATCCTCACGGCACTGGTCTGTTGTTCAGCACCTCGATCGAAAACACGGCGCGCACGCTGAGCGATATCTTGCCTACCATGGACGAAAGCATCTGCGCGCCAGACCATGAGCTCGAGGACCCGTGTGCCGACACGGTATCCGAGGGCGCTGAGCCTACGCTCGAGGTCATTTATGCTGCCAAGATGTACTTCTGGGTATACTGGACAACCTCGGAGAGGAGAAAGGCGAATGCAGAGGCGGATATCTCTGCTGTGCATAATTTGATGGGGCGATCATAGATATTTGGGCGGTTAGCGGGCCTGTTTGGAGCGAGCGTGGTAGCGATGGAGGGCGCTGAGGTGAGAAACGGGGTAACGAGGAGGAGGTGGGTGAGAGATGTTCTGCGGATGAGAGTGAAGAGGCTGAGAGGACGGAAAATTTACAGACGGCGGTCACGACAGAACCTGCACTGACTTCCACGTCCTCGCCGAGTCAGAGTCCGTCCCCGGCACATCTCCAACAGCACATTTACGCCTCTCTCGTACACGCCCACACTCCAGACGTCGTCCTCGAAGTCAAAGCAGCTTCGAACCGGGCTGCAAGATACAAGCTACACAGAATTGTACTCATCCAATCCGTACGTCTTCAAGCTCGCCCCTGTCCCCACTCACGTCTCATATCCACCCATTCTTTAGCTTTCTCTTCACTTCTGGGTTTCTCGAGTCTACCGGCTCGCCTGGCATTCAGCAGGTCGATATCGAATTCGATGACCCCAACATAACACGCCCAGGTGTACTTTCTCTCTTTTAATATCCATTGTCTCATCCCTCGATAGCATTCGAGTACGTCCATCTTTCTTTCTTCTTCCCTCGCTCTTATTTCGTCTAGGATATGCATCGCATGACTCTACGGCGGCGGTCCTTCTCTCCACGTCTCCTCCGCGCTCATTCCAACCACCATCCGTCCCCTCACTCCATCCTTCCCTGCCCCCCCCCCCCCCACCGCCTTCCGAGATACCACGTACACCATCCTGCAACTCCCTCCCTCCTTCTGTCCCTCTTCGCAACCTCCGTCTACCTCTCCAGGCCCTCTCTCGCATCGCAGGCCCTCTCTTATATCATCAACACTGTCGGTCCTGACACCGTCGTGCAGTACCTCCAATTCGCAACAGCCTCCCTCATCGACTTTCCTACAGAACATGACCCTGACGCAGCCGTTGGACTCGAACACATTGCAGAGATCGTCGAACCCTCTTCTCCTCCCTCTTTAGAATCCCACGGCATCCTCGCTGACAAACAGCATGATCTCGATGTGCAAAAGGAGGACCCAGTGAATCTGACTCGGAATCGGATCCCTCCCAACCTGTCAGATCTCTCCCACCTATAATTATGGCGCACTCTCGGAACAAGCAGTATCGTCCATATGCGCGCCGTGTGCCAGGAGTTCATCATATTGAACTCGGAAGCGGTCGCCAACGCGTTGCTCGAAAAACGTTCGCAGAAATACTTAGGTCGATCTGTTTTCTGCAGCAGATCTGTTTGGTTGAATGGCCGCCGACCATGGCGCAGTATGGGCCGAGGATCAGGTTACACCAACGACTGCCATAGCAATACTTCAATGCTCAAGCGGCGCTGACCTACCGTCCCAGACAGTTGCAGAAAGCGTACGAATTAATGACGTATCTATTGGACCGTCGGGTTGCACGGCGCATATCACCGAGTCAGTCAATCCTTCGTTGAAACCTCCACATCATCTCTCTGTAAACCAACATCCCCTCGATCACACCGATCATTGGTGATACTCACGCTCGTTCTTGCACAGGTTGTCGGCCTCCGTGGTCATGGAAATCGCACACGGGTACGATATCAAAAGCAGCGAGGCATTCGTAACCACGATGCAACGTGCCGCTGACATCCTTCTCCACGTTGCCACGGTTGAAGTTTTGCCTGTGACGCATTTCTCTTTAGTCAATATTTCGTTGGTTTTGATGACCCTTCTCGTCGATTATTGATGTGCGTGTAAATTAGTTATAATAAAGGCACTAGTGACAGCGCTCCGCTGTCCTCATTTCCCAATCATTACAAGTACCGAGTCTGGATCCTTCCAATGAACCTCGATCAGAACCTGTCTGCCCTATTCTTCACAACGAACACGTATCGAGCTGGAAATGCGGTCGACCTCACCAACGCCTCAGGCACTGTCCACTACCAGAAGCACTGTATCATCTCTGACTGTCAACAACAGGTCTACCGAATCGAATCGTCTGGTACGTACATTCCGAGAAGGCGTTTGTCGGCGGTTTGAGGCTCACGCTGGCCCGAAACAGACCTACTTTCCGAGGCGTTGTTGGCGAGCGCGAGTGCACCCAGTGCGACGAACAAACACAAGACTGTGGAGCTCTACAACCCCTCAAACATCGTCGAGCTCAAGTACATCGGTACGCTCACATTTCGATTACCTTTCAAATGGGAAACGTGCGTTGTTCCCACCCTTTTTCACCTCATTGCAAGACGAAAGCCACCCGGCAACATCCTTGTTCACATCCAGACACGAGTTTCCTAGATTATAATCTGAATCGGTGCGTGCACCTTGTTTCATGTTTCTTCCCTCTCTCTTCCTCTCTGACCTGGTGGGTTCGTGTTCCTATTGTTAGTTTCGACATCGAAGATCGGAAAGGCCTCGAAATCATCATATTGACGGCCCTTCTGATGTTCCCAGACTCGAGCGACGTGTATCATGAAATCAGTTCGACCACCGCATGCACGACTCCATCAACGACTGCCACTACGCCCACTGCTGGCACCCCTTCGACTTGACTTCAGACGCACCCAAAACATCAGGGAACTGACATGTTTTCTAAATCCATCTAAAGTGTCTAATTTAAGAAGCTAAGTTTATAAGCTTCTTTTAGCTTGCCAATTACTTAGTTCAATTATTGTCTAGATCAATATCTGATTATATTGTTAGTTCCAAAGTGCAATTAGTAGGAAAGATGACAGAACACTAAGTGAAAATATTCCTTTAGATCCTCAAACATTAAGCAAAATAGTCATTTTAGTCATTTTAGTCATTTTTAGGTACATAGACAACTCATACACTTAATTCAAAGCTTGGTAGATAATTAGCTTTCAAGTATTTTGAATAAATAGCATGTTTAGTATGGAAGACATCAAGAGATATTGACACCAAGTTATACAGAATATTAGATATAATGCTTATTAGCCTAATAGACTTCAAGCATCCAATATAAATAGCCTGAATGGCTTTTATCTTCCTAGATGTTGAACACAATAGAAGCTTTGAGACACTTTTAATACATAGACATCAAGTTAAATCACTTCAAAGCTTGATTAGATATATATCTTACAAGACCATGAGATTAATATTACAATGAGTATCACAGATGTCCAGTCATATAGATGCAAAGTTGTTGAGAATATCATTAGATATCAAGCTTGAAATGACTGAAGGTTCATAGCATTACAGCAACTTAGATATTCATAGGATGATAAGTATCAGAGATGTCCAGTTAAATGAATGATATGTATATAATATTATTAGATACTGAGCTTGAAATCAATCAAGGTTACCAGCATCATATCAACTTAGATTTTTTTTCATATAGATCAGAGAATTAATTGAATGGTAGACTACATAGACAAATGTATCATAGCAAAATGGATAAATGTAAGTGTCTAAGATGTGAAGAGTGTAAGATGCCAAGCATTCAATAGACCCATATATATATAGAATTCAAGCTATGAAGTTTTCTAGATTGTTCAGGCACTTTAGATCATTTATGAATGTATTGACACAAAAGATATATTGCAAATCTACTCCGAATCAGGTTCATAAGCCGTGGCTCTTCCACTATAGTCTCCAATCTTTGTACAGAAGATCCTTTTGACCTTCTTATGTGCCCCGACATACTCATTAGCAGCCTCAAGCAATTTCTGCCACTTCCGAGGAGTCAAACGGTTCACTGAATTCATCACCTCCATTGTGGTCTCAGACCAGGTGGTCCCATCAAACCATTCTTCGCCAGCAGGGACTTGATACTGGCCAGTTGACCAGCATCTCAGGCCTCTCTCGAACTATAAAGAAAGTCAATGTGATAAATACCTCTGTTAACGTGACTTACTGCAACGACAGATAAACTAAGTGCAGCTCGAGGAGGATATCTTCTTCTACCATCCTCTGAAATGAGCAGAATAGTCTCCAAATAGAAGGCAAACGTATCCAGGATTCCCTCATGATGGAACAGGCCAACACCCCTCTGTAGCAGTGAGTATTTGCAACAGAAAACAAAGAACGACCTACTGGATTCTCGATATCACTCTCATCTATATCCTTCCACATATAGGGAAGAAGATCAGGTGCAACTGCGACGACCCTACCATCTTTATCTCTCTCCTCCTTAGGCTGAGGCACAGCCCACTCAATATAGCTAGCTCGACGTGTAGGATCCTTGAAGCAATTATACCGATCAAAGAATGCAACGGCAGCAGCTTCACCTCTCTCTGCCAAAGCTCTTCTCCAGTTATACGCGTGTTGCTTCAGCTTTCGAGGCTCAAGTCAGTGAAGTGTCATGATGTTTAATGAAGACTTACGAGCTGGAAAACAGGCTCACGACGAAGAGCAACAGTATGCTCTAGATTAGGAAACGTCGTGTCCCATATTTCCTGGACCTTCTCGACGTGGGAAGGGTTTGCCAGAACCCATGGATTGTCAACGGACAATATATATAACATCCACCGAGGCAGAACGGCATTGTTCCACTCTTTCTCGGTAGCAGGAAAGCCCGGCACACTTGAATTGGTGAATTTATTTGGCCTTCGATCACGTCGACTCTGTCTCGTGAGGTCCTCATGCTGCTCGTCATCAGTAGAGGGCTCTTTGCTAGCATCACGAGGTGGGTTTCGTGTCTTTACTTTACTGGCTTTGCGGGAGGATGGAACTTTCCCCCCCTTTTGGCCAGTATCACGGTCACCGACAGTATACCTCACGGCTGCTGCCGGCTTTGAACAACATCAATAAAAAAATCAACCGTGACTCATATAGTAAACTCCGTACCTTTGGTTGACGACCACTTGACTTGAAAGTCCTCGGATTCACTTTGAGGTTGTGCTGAGGGCGGGTAGCGGCAGACTTGGTGGCTTGACGATGGCTCTTTGTCACGGTACCATCTTGCTTGGTACGCTCCGAGTCACTGCCTAACGCATCCCCGTCACTGTCACTACCCAGGTCGGATAGATCCCCGGACACGTGGCCTCCCTTGTTGCGTTCATTTGTCACCTCCCGACGTGCACCCTTTCCCTCCCGACGTGCATCCTGTCCCTCCCGATGTGCATCCTTTCCCTCCTGACGTGCATCCTTGACCACGATTCCATCATCAAACAGCTGGCTTGCTGGAGACGAGCTAGCCGTAGGGGAACAGACTCGGAACGGCGTGTTAACGCTGAGAGTCCGTGCAACGCGATCCGAGCGAAGCTCGCGATCACGTGGCTCGATCACCACATGTCCGCGCGGGTCATTGTCTTCGTTCTCGTCTTCGAAAACGGCATCCCGTAAGCGTCGGTACTCTGTGATAGTTAGTTAGTTCACAAATTACACGGTAGGAAATGAAATAAAAATAGATACTGACCATACTTTGGATTCGAAGGGTGCTCGTGATCACGCAGAATCGGCAAAGTGTTTTCGTCTCCATCATCCTCGTCTTGGATATCACCCGAGTCTGAGCACATTAAAACATTACGATATATAATTAGTTCACGACGAGGAGAACAAAGTGAAATGAAGACTGACCGCAATCAGGTTTCGCCGGTTCTGATGTTGTCGCCAGCATTCGCGAGGCCGACACGCTGGATGCTGAAGGGGTACCGTTAGATCATTTTTCTGTTAATGATGACTACTGAACGTACCTGTTTCTGTTCGATGGTCTTTATTGAGTCTTCCGTTGGTAGAATCAAATGCTTTTGCTGCTAGCCGATCGGGCGATGTGAGTTTGTCTCGTCGGAATGATTCTGGAACGTACGACTGGATCGAACTTGCGGGATAGCGCCGGAACGGACCGGCTGAGAGTGACTCGTAGTTTGAGGTCGAAGTTCTGCAGCCGTGGACTCGGAGATCAATATAACAAAACGAACAAGAAGAAAGAAACGCACGACTGGACGGCATCAGACCCTCGGAGTTGATACGACTCGGAGGACATGGCTTGATGGAAGCGCCACCGCTCGATCTTGACGATCGGCGTTGGTAGAATACGACAGGTCGACGGATTAAATCCATGTCGAGAAATGCGGGGCGGGGGCGGGGACAGCGATTTGAAGCGAGGGCGAAAAGGGGACGGGTGATCAAAAGAGGAAGTAGTCAGCGCAGTCCGTTACATTGTTTAGTAGCCTCGTGCTTACCGCGTGGTTCCGGCCCGCTCTCCTTCTTCGTCAACCCGAGGACTGTTACCGTGCAAGCAAGGGGCCGTGCGGATGGGGACGACGGACGGGATGTCAGGCGAGGACGAGAGGCGAACGAGGAAAGAGAAGTAGTCAGCGCAGTCCGCTACATTCTTTAGTAACCTCGTGCTTACCTCGTGCTTACAGCCCGTCGCTCTCCTTCTTCGTCAACTTGAGGCCTGCTACCGTGCAAACAAGGGACCGAGCGGACGGCGGCGACGAGTGAGCATGGGAAATGGATGTGAAGTAGAGCCAGACGCGATTCAAAAACGTCGTAGGAGCGGCGAGGATGTGGGAGAAAGAAACTATTAGTCAGCGTGGTTCGTTTAGAAGCCTCGTGCTTACCGCGTGGTTCCTTGCCGCCGGTTTCCTTTTTCGTCGAACTGAGGCATAGTACCGGCGCTATCTTGCACGGCCTCTCTACGCTCGTCGTGCTGCCCGTTCAATTCCCGCTCATCCACATCCATCGGCTGGTCGTTTCTGGTGGCCGTCGTCCCAGAACTTGAGGATTCCTGTGACGTCGCGGTGAGTTTACTTGACGCAGACTCGATTGAGGAGAAATACTCACTTTCTGAGTTTTTTCAACCCGCATAATCGGCCGTTCGACACCTGCTGTCCCGTCCCCCGACTCTGTCATCCTCCTTCTTTCACCACCTTGCCCTCCGGACCCTTCGACATCGCCTCGATCGCCTCGATCTCCGCCCTCTCGCTGCTCAACAGCCCGAGCCTCTTTGCGGCCAGGCTGCTCATTCGATCGGTCACGCTATCGGTCGATTTTCGACACGGTAAGTGTTATTCTCATAATAAATCGTAGATACTTACTTCTCGATCATCTCCTCCACGGCCACCTTGACCTCCGTTCGGACTGTTCCCGTTCTCTGGATCAACAAACACCTCGTCGTTTCGGCGCTTCCTCGTTCGCTTAACCTACGGTGCCACCATTTTCGACTCGGTGAGTATTATATTTGTAATTCGGATGTTGTGCTTACCTTCGGGGGGCCCCAAGTCGACGACTGTAAATTGATCGTTAACGAAGGTAACGAAATATTAGACACAACAAACATACCATATAAGTATTACGTTCAGCTTGAATTGCGTTGCGAAAGCCACTCACCGTACCCCTGGAACTTTTGTCCGTACGGGTGCGGTCGTTTAGGTTCTTCGTGATCTGTTCGTTTCGTGTACGTTTGGTCTCCCGTTGTTCGTTTGTGTCGGGATCATCCTCCGCTGATGTACTCCCAAATTTTCTCTTAGCACCGTCTCCAGGACGCCCGTTTGACTCCGAGGAACCATCTGTGCACGCGTTAGCAGTGCATTACACGGTACGGGAGGGATAACACCTACTAGAAGCCGTCGTAGTCATTGCGGTCGGCTGAGACTGTCGCGTGACTGACTCGGACGGACCTAGCGGAATCCAGGAATAGGGACAGCGTTAGCTGTGTTTTTCACGGTACGGATGGGGTTATGCTTACGGGAACTCGAAGTCACCTTCGAAGGTTCTATTGTAGTAATTCCCGCTGGCCGAGGTTGCTTCGTGATCGTCGGACCTGGCGGATCTCGGGAAGTGGCAGCAACAGATTGCTGGTGCGTAAGTAGCTCTTGTTCGGCTCGTGCTATTTCCCTGACAGCTTCTTGACGGGCTTCAACAGACAAAACACTGTCACGTTGATCACGATTTGTGGTGGTCGTCTTGTCGTGAAGACGGGGAGAAATATCAGGTAGTCCTACCCTTTTGTCCTTGTTGCTGGCCCGTGTCTGCACCATAAGTTGACAAGGTGTGCAGAACTCGGAGGACAGCAACACGTGGGAACAGAACCTACGAGGTTTTAAGCACAAACAAAGTGTAATTTAAAATCGGAACACAAACAAAGTAAGTCAGGCACATATCACAACACAACACAAATTCTTGATTTAAAATGGTAAGAACCTACGAAGCTTTAGCAACTTCTTTGGAGAGCACGGACAAGGTGTAATTTAAGACCAGAAAACAAACAAAGTAAGTCGGGGCACACATCACAATACAAATTCTTGATTTAAAATGGTATGTAGCTGTAGTGTTAGCATGTCATATCAACCAAGAAGGTACCACTGTGTACATCCTGTTGGGCCAACTTGTCGGAGGGGATTTGTAACTGCTGCTGGGTTCAAGAAGCATAAAGATACAGTTCACAACAACTGTTTGCAGTCAAAATCCCGAGCTCAGCAGCATGTCTATCATAGGCCAGGGTCTACTACTGAGGGAGCACACTCTGATGGTGATCATGAAGATACTCCTGATGGTGCTTATTATATAAAACATCCCATACTTGATGGTAATGTATTTTTCAATCCAATATGATGTGCATAAATAATGATACAGTGCTCTCATAGGCACCAAAGTGGATTGTATGGGCTATGATCTTCCAGAAGACAGTCCACCACCTGAGAAATCTACTGCCAATCCAACAAATCCTTGGGAACCATTTACAAGCCGAGCTCATTTTGAGCTGGCTGATTTTATCTTCACCCAGAACATGATGTCAGAAAAGCAGACTGATGATCTTATGCATATCTGGGCTGCAATGCCAGGGCAGAAAGGTCCCCCTCCATTCAGAAACCACAGTGACTTGCATCATACAATTGATGCAATTCCAGAAGGTGGACCACCATGGCAATGTCTCTCGTTGAAGCATGAGGATGTGGATGCTGAAAATGTTCCCCCATGGAAAAAAGCTACCTATGAGGTTTTGTTTGCAGATCCACAGGCACTTCTTGATCAGCAGCTTGCCAATCCAGCCTTTGATGGGCATGTGGATTATGCACCCTATAAATTATTTGGAGAGCAACACCAAAGAGTTTGGTCTGACTTTATGTCTGGAAACTGGGCTTGGGAACAATGTGTAAGTAAATTTAGTGGAACTTTTTTCAATAATCTTATTGTTTGATTGAATACAGAATGAGTTATCCCAAGATCCAGAAAATCATGGGGCCATGTTTGTTCCCATCATATTGGGCTCTGACAAAACGACTGTTTCTGTAGCAACTGGCAACAACGAATACTACCCCATCTATATTTCCACTGGCAACATTCATAACAATATGCGCCGTGCACACAGTGATGGTGTTAGTCTACTTGGATTTCTCTCCATCCCCAAAAGTAAGTACCATTTAAATAATTCATCCTTGACTTATTAATATATTGTACATATAGCTGATCAGGAATATAAGAATGATCCAAACTTCAGAACCTTTCGACGTCAACTATTCCACACATCATTAAGGGCTATATTTGAGTCTATACGTCCAGCAATGTCAAAACCACGTGTTATCAGATGCTCAGATGGTCATTATCGAAGAGCGATCTATGGTCTAGGTCCATATATTGCTGATTACCCAGAACAAGCTTTATTGGCTTGTATAGTGCAAGGATGGTGTCCAAAGTGAGGTTTTATTTTATTTTAAGTTTGAATACCACTAAGACTTTATATAGATGTACTGCAAATCGTCGAAATTTAGATGACTGTCCTCATGCAGTTGGTCGTACTCATCAATTTACCAAGTTATTGATGGAGAAACTTCAATCCCATGTACTGTGGCAAGAATATGGA
>JBBPPA010000219.1:0-29393 GCA_038091735.1 Leccinum pellstonianum
GCTTGCCGCCAAAAGTAAGAGTCACGTCCGGGAAGTTGTCGCATGGGACTACAGGGCTGTCGGTGAATCCAAAAGTACTATGTGAAACCCAATCAGAACATACATGTGTACCAACCATCCTCGAAAGCTTTACCGCCATGGGCCTGATGCAATTTCAAAACTCGATCCGGGTGACCATAGATATAGTTGGAACCAGTGTCGATGATCGAGACTACATTTATCAGGACCGGTTTTCCATTGACACGAATATCATCTACTATCACTTCCCAGAATCCCTAGATGGTAAAGTGAGTATGGTACTGTGACTGCTACTCCATGTTCTATTTCAGCTCACCTTGGTTGTTACATCGACAAAGGTGATATCACCTGTGTACAGCTGTTCGTTCACTCCACCAATGTACAACTCACCTCCATCAGCGGTGAGCTTCAATGAGAATACTGCATTTGGAAGCTTTCCCTCGCTGATGAGTGTTTCGAGTAGGGGGCTAGCAGGATAATCCGACGCAGAGTGGAAAGCCAGTCCCAATAAACCGTCCGAAGGAAATTCAGGTGATTTTTCCATGTCAGCTGAGTATGTTGTTGCAACACCAATGGTCTGCCTGTCGGCCTACTCAGCGGTCAGAAGTCATCACGTTTATGATCAACGAGAGAGAACGTACAGTGAAACCACTGGCAATGGTTATGTTGTCAGTGTATAGTTGTCCTTTAACACGTCCACCATCTGCAAATTTGAGATCAAATGGCTTGTCCAAGCCCTGGGCGGTTTCAGATGACGCAGGGTTGAAGAGGTTGTCGTGGCTTTTGCAGTACTCATCACCGTTTAACGCTGGAACGAAGAGATCGCTGGGTCTGATTGAACAAAGGAGTAGGTGGTTCTCGACAGGAACTACTTACCTAGAACCGGTGTCAACCTGGACTGTTATGAGATTAGCATGCATGTGCGCCAGGAAATGCAGAGAACCTAGTACCAGTGAAGAGTTTGGGAGGTGTACCGATCGAAATAGTACCATACCAAAGATCATCGTCGGGACCAGGGGTCAAGTCAAGCCCAGCCCCACCGCGTTTCGAGTTTTGGGACCCGCTCCGTTTCAAAGCAGAAGGGTGGGTAGTTCCCTTGTTCCCCTCATGGTTTTCCAAGTCACGTATATGCTTGCTGAAACGACGTCTGAGGACATGGAGTAAAATAATTCAAGACACGCACCTCCTGTATGATGCAGCGCGAGACCTGAGTCCATCAATTTTGACGCTTTTGTTGGAGTTCAGCGACGAAGCCTTTTTGGTGAGCGGTATGGAAATTACATTCCCTTTATTCCTGGGTCTGGGTATTGAAGCGGCGGAGACGGCTAATGCAGTGATGACCGCGATACCAACTGTGATGCGTGTTAAAAAACAAGCGAGCATAAGTCGTGATGAGGGGCAACGGGGGGTTTAAACATTTATCCACCTTAAATATAAGCACGCCAATGATGCATACATCATAGATAGGAACCAACCGGATGATATACCTGACACTGATGATCGATGAACTTCGAATCAGAAAGACTTTATCATATATGTGTCTGTCTGCTTACTTACAAGTAGTAATTATATAACTGATATGTTTCGCGCTGACAAAGGGAACCGCATGATCATCGATCATTTGCCAGGGAAGTCGAGTACTAGTGTCAACATATCTACAACGACACGGTGTCAGACGAATGTCACTTGGGTGGTAGTGTTCACTTAAAAGTTGGACTCCTGGAATCTACTAACCATCCAGGACCCTCTTCAGGTTTTCGTCCGATTCGCAAAGATGGAGACTTACAAATGAAAGTCTTTCACTGCGGGGTGTGGATGGGGCCGAGTTGGCTGCGTTTGTGGAAACGTGATTGCAAAGGGGGTATGGAGTGTACGTGTGGTTGACTTTCTTGCATTACATTTCCAATTTAATATGACTTCTATTTCCAGGTGTCTTCCGAGTCTCCGCGTGGCTCCTGCCGCGTCTGGCGAACACCATCCACGCCTACTAAGCGCTAAACAACCGTTGCATAAACAGAGCACAGATACGTATAATGCATTGATCAGGTGGTCCATTCAATAGTTACCCCGCTGGTATGCCCTCCACAGCCTCGAGTTAATTGTGTCCCCGGGCCGGCCGGCCGAACTTGAAGGGTGCCGCGGTGAGTAGCCTGCCACTGGGCGTCAGACGCTCTCGAGCGCATTACTTGGTCACCATAATTTTTGTGCTTTCATCTTTTATTCCGCCAACAAGCGCGTCCGGTTGGGTTGAAGCGCCTACTACCTCTACCACCCGTCTACATGATTCTGTTTGTAACAGTCAATCTAGACAGAGGAGTAACACGCACAAAGTGCAACCTGGCTCTCTAGCCCTGCTTGGAAACAACTCCGAAAACGCGACGTGGGCGTATACATAGTACATGGCGGGAAACTTTCTCCAATTCATTATTCCAATAATTCAGCACACTAGAGCGCTCACGATTATTTTCGCGTTCTCGATAGCCTAAGGTACGTCTGGATCAAGTGTCATCTCGTCTTACTCGACCCCTTGCTCATACAATCTAGAATTCTGGATCCGACTGTCACCTGTTGATGCTCATCAGTGTCAGTTATATCATCCGATTATTTCCTATCAATGATGTATGAATGCTTGGCGTGGGTAGGAGTCCATTGCATTTAAGGTGGATATACCTCCGTTGCTCGTCATCACGACTTATGCTCGCTTGCTTTTCAACGCGCTTCACAGTTATCGCAGTCATCACTGCATTTGCCGTCTCCGCCGCTTCAATACCCAGACTTAGGGGAAAAGGGAAAGGAGTTTCCATACCGCTCACCAAATACTCTCCGTCGCTGAGTTCCAACAAAAGTGTCAATATTGATGGACTCAAGTCTCGCGCTGCATCATACACAACGTGCGTGTCCTATTTCCTTTTACTCCATGATGATATTTTGTATGGGAGCATTTCGATTGGTACCCCTCCCAAAATCTTCACTGGTAGGTTCTCCGTGCATCTCCTGACACACATGTACGCTAATCTTCATCACAGTCCAGGTTGACACTGGTTGATTCGAGGTGATCAGGCGGTTCATTAAAGTGCGATCGCGGGCGCGAAACTCCATCAGCCTATCGGTAATTACTACTTTGTCCTAACTTCCTCAGTGATCAGACAGTTGGATATACGATGAGTCCATATTACCATTAACGTAATACACTTTTTCCTTCGAAGAGGAGCGAGCCCAGTCAGTCTGTTGACACCTCCTCGTCGCTTCGCTCCCATCTCTCACCCGTTCTCATCACTGATCTAGACCAATGCACGCAACCATGCCTGCGACCGGGGCCATGCAAGTGGAAACGACAAGGTCACAAAATAGCTACTCTTCCGATAATTCCGACGATTCTTCAATATGCGCGAATCCAACTTGAGGTGGGTTAGAATCCATGTTGAACACAGTGTAGAAGACCTGGAGGAAATTGGTCCCAATGGTCCAGGTTGGTGGTCGGGGTCCAGCTAGCAAGATGGGTTCGGTGGGTTAGTATGTTTAAAGTACGCCGTGCAGGAAGATCTCACAGCCATCCATCGCGAGATGAGACAGGATTCCACTGAAACAATCGGGTGAGCCATCCTTCACCGGTCCATAGTCGAGGTCGTCAGCAAGCATCGTAAACGGCTTGCCGCCAAAAGTAAAAGTCACGTCCGGGAAGTCATCGCATGGGACTACAGGGCTGTCGGTGAATCTGAAAGTACTATGTGAAACCCAATCAGAACATACATGTGTACCAACCACCCTCGAAAGCTTTACCGCCATGGGCCTGATGCAGTTTCAAAACTCCATCCGGATCACCATAGATGTAGTTGGAACCAGTGTCGATAAGCGAGACTACATTTTTCAGGACCGGTTTGCCATTGACACGAATGTCATCCACTTTCACCTGCCAATATCCCTAAATAGTAAAGTGAGTATGCCACTGCGACTGCTACTCAATGTGACGTTTCAGCTCACCTTGGTTTGTACATCGACAAAGGTGATGTCACCTATGTACAGCTCTTCGTTCACTCCACCAATGTACAACTCGCCTCCATCAGGGGTGAGATTGAGGGAGAATACTCTGTCAGACAGCTTTCCCTCACTGACGAGTGTTTCGAGCAGGGAGCTAGCAGGATACATCGATATAGACTGGAAAGCCAGTCCCAACAAACCGTCCGAAGGGAAGTCAGGTGATTTTTCCAGGATAGTTGAGTATGTTGTTGCAACACCAATGGTCTGCCTGTCGGCCTACTCAGCGGTCAGAAGTCATCATATTTATGATCAACGAGAGAGAACGTACAGTGAAACCACCGGCAATGGTTATGTTGTCAGTGTATAGTTGTCCTTTAACATGTCCACCATCTGCAAATCTGATTTCAAATGGCTTATCCGAGTCCTGGGCGGTTGCAGACGAAGTAGGGTTCCAGAGGTTATCGTGGCTCCTGCAGTACATATCACCGTTCGACGCCGGAATGAAGAGATCGCTGGGTCGGTTTAAACAAAGGAGTAGGTGGTTCTCGACAGAAAAAACTTACCTAGAACCGGTGTCAACCTGGACTGTGATGAGATTAGCATACATGTGTGCCAGGAAATGCAGAGAACCTACCAGTGAAGAGTTTGGGAGGAGTACCAATCGAAATAGTACTATACCAGACATCACGATCGGGACCAGGGGTCAAGTCAAGCCCAGCCCCACCGTGTTTCCAGTTTTGGGACCTCGATTTCAAAGCAGAAGGATGGGCCCGGGAAGTTCCCGTGTCCCTCTCATAGTTATCCAAGCCACGAAGAAGCTTGCTGAAACGATGAATGAGGATATCGAGTAAGAGAATTCAAGACACATACGCCATGTATGATGCAGGCTCAGCGCGAGACTTGAGTCCATCAATATTGACGCTTTCCTTGGAATTCAGCAACGGAGAGTGTTTGCTGAGCGGTATGGTAATTCCATTGCCTGTACCCCTGGGTCTGGGTATTGAAGCGGTCGAAACGGCTAATGCAGTGATGACTGCAACAACTGTGAAGCGTGTTGAAAAGCAAGCGAGCATAAGTCGTTCGGATGAGGAGCAACAGTCTGAGGCATATTCATCAGTGACACCTTAGTAAATGTATTTCACCAGCTCCTACCCACGACAATGATTTGAATGATTGAATCGTGGATAGAAGTTTTTCGGATGATATACCTGAAACTGATGAACTTTTGTGTCCCAGTCGTTTCATCAAATCCTGTTGTAAATGTGGGGCGAACAGTGATCCCGCCGCATTGGCAGTGCCTGAAACTTAAACCCCGCGTGCCCGCACCAACCAGTCCCCCCTCCTCGGAGTTATATGAATTATCTTGGGCCAAGTTTAGAAGACGGGGAACTTTGCTGGGAGGATTACGTTTGCAATTGTAGTCCGTCGCCATGAAGCGCTACGCAATGTCATCTTTAAGCTTCTTTTTGTCGTCCTCTGGATATACATGCGAGTGCCGAGGGCGCTTGCCTGGCACTGGGCGGGCCAGCGACGTCTCCAATTCTCTCCCAGACAGTAGCTTGTGCTGCAGTGTCTTCGAAGTCCGAGTCCGAGCCTCACGTCTCATCATGAGTCCAAATCCTACCTGGCTGGGCTCCGACTCATCGGAAGGAAACTAGCGTCAAATGAGAATGAATGTCAAGCATAAAGCATCTGATGGCATAGATACTTTTTTGCACGGTCGAACACGAGCCAGCGATTAACCTAGTATATAGGCTCAGAGAGCATTTACACGCGCGCGTTCTCCTCCACTACCGCAATTTCCTTTCTGTCGCTGCAGCTGCACCGGCGCGCATGAGTCTCGCTATCCTCGCTGCCATGTCGAAGGTCATGAACGCGGGGAGCAGAAAGAACGGCACGTAACTCGAGAGCAGCAGAATCTGCTGGGATGCCGAGACGGATGGCACGCCTGCAGCGATGGTGTCCGCACTTGTAATGGGCGTCGAGAGCAGGACGGCCAGACAGGGCAGCACGGTTGTCGCCGTTGAGGCACCATATATGAGCAGTAAAATGTAGATGGAGCGCGAGTCTGTAAAAAGGCACCGTTAGTAAAGCGTGATTGCGCGTAGGCACGCATGGATACGTGCCCTTCCAAAGGCCTCTCATGCCAAGGATGAATACGGGCACCTGGAAAAACCTGCCATCCCGTGAGTCAGTGAGATAGTCTTCCTCTTCCAGTGAATACAAAAGGGGAGTGCTCACGCCTCGATGAAGATGAATGTTTTGAACCACAAAATGTTGTTGCTCTCCCCCCCGAAGCCCATCAGGCCACTAATCAGTGGGTCAGCTGACATATTGGTATACATTTCCGGAAGCTGGCTGATGAAACTAGGAACGAGGCCGGGAGGGTATAAAGGTTGACAGTCGAGCAAAAGAGACGCGGGCAGGTGGATCTGTAAAACCGGTCGGGACAGTCAGTTAGACCAGTGACCACTATAGATAGATTGTTTGAGTACAATGAAACTCACCAGAAAAAAAGTAAAGTAGACCAAGTCCAGCGGGCGGGCGGTCAGAGGTGTTCTCGTGGCCATAATAGTAGTAGTAGTACTTGATGGTGGAAGAGAGAACAAGTTGCTGGGGACAGGCCGTGGGAACAACCGTGTCATCTGTCTAAATATTCGCCACGAATCGAACGGAAACCTGGTCTAAGGGGGTTCCAGTGGATGCGTTACCAGATCGCAGGAATCCAACAAAAACTCACACGACGCAGACTCTAAGCACACTCACTGTGAGATGCATCGAGGAATGTTTACACTCGGCTTTCTCTCACCCAGACATTCTGCAAGTAGTGTGGGAAAATAACATGGTTGGTCATAGGAGAGGAAGTTCAACTTGAAGTTGTTGTCAATGCCCCGGGGTAGCTTGGGACACACCCACTAATTGGTACAACTGCACAGGACAGATAGTACGAGCGTCGAGCAGTGATAGATGGAGTGGCACTATGTACTAGGATAATCACTCTTGCAAATTCGTTGCCGACTCAGATCATCAGGAGAATCCATTGGAGAACTTTGAAGGTAAAATATGATTATAGATTGGATCTACAAGCAAGTACTTTCTGAAACCTATCTGAGTTTGAGACGACACCAGTGCGCCAAGTATGTATGTATGTACTGTAAGTACACTCTAAAAAATGGCACGACGGCGGTACTTTATGTAACATAAAGTTTAGGTTGCCAACGACGTACTAAACCTTGAATTCATTATTCAACGCTAACCCCGGACCACGCCCTGACCTCATTTTCAGGTTCGCAATAAACAAAATGAGAAGCAGTGCGTCCCAGCGCCGCCGCTTCCCCACTTTTAGAGCCTTCTCTCTTCCATTTCTCGGATCCCTTCGTCTAGACCTGTTCCTTCAGGTTCTCTCTTACTCCGGACGCGCTTGTTAAAATGGGTCTCATTCATTCCGTCTTCACACCTTGTACACGATGCTGGGACGCGGGCGACACCCACATCGTCATCTCGTCGGGAGGCTGGGCCCACGCGCACGCACGTCCAAAGGTCCTGTTTTACGACAAACACAAGCCCTACTACGAGTTTACAAACTTTTCCCCGAACGAGGTGGTGTACGAGGGTAAACGCTATCCGACGAGCGAACATCTCTTTCAAGCGTTCAAGGTGAGACTTTTCTTTTCTTTTCTTTTCTTTTCCTTTTTTCTCGCGTTCACTTGATTGCGTGGTGAGGATGAGGTGTTGAGTCACTGCTGACGCGATAGGACCTTTGGAACAGTTCCTCGACGGGCATCCGCAGATCGCAGAGCGCATTCGAACGTGTGGTCCGAAACCGATGATTGCCTTTGACGAGGCGCACCGACACAAGACGGCGGTGCGATCCGACTGGTCTCAAGTCCATGTCTCCAAGGTGCGCATCTTTTTGTCGGACCTCTTTCAGCGCATGCGTCTAACATTTCACATCTACCCCGACTGCTCCTTCTAGATGGAAACAGTACTGAAGCTCAAGTTTACCCAACACCAACATCTAAACCAGCTGCTCCTCGACACTGGCGACGCAGAACTCGTCGAGGTACGTCCGCCTCGTCTGCGTTCTGCCACCCGGCAAAATCCTTAAAGAAGACATATTTGTCCGTCAAACAGGATTCGCCACGAGACTGGTTTTGGGGAGTCGGCGCGGACGGCACGGGAAGGAACGAATTAGGCAAGGCTCTCATGCGTTTGCGTGACGAACTGAGTGCGTTCCATTCTTTTGTGCATTTTTTGTGTTGCTCGAGTCTTTCCAATTCGTTTCGGTGTGCGACGGCAATGCTCATGATCACTGATGGACGTCGCTCTGACAGGGAATGAGCCTGACGAGGATTCGGCCACACCAACGCCACCGCCGACTTCGACTCAGAATCATCAGAGCCACCGAACCAATGGCCGTACAGCCACGAACAAGCGTCAAGCACCGCGGACGCACAGGGTGTGCGAGGTACGCCAGACGTGCACCCATCATAACAGTAATTTGGCGCTCACGTTCGTTCCTTCGGCGCGTTTGTTCAGTTCTGCCGGGCCAAGCCGCCTTATCAACGGTCCAAGTACTGCAGTCGCAGGTGTGCCGACAATGCTGCGGCGATGTGCAAGGTCAGTGAACGTCCATCGCTCTCGGTTCCTCCGCTTGCACTACACCTACTCCAACTGATGTTCTCGTACAGCTCTGTAGGTCGAAGCCAAGGGCCAAAGGACTAGGTCCATATTGTTCATGGACCTGCGCTGATAAAGCGCGGGGCAGGTAAACACCTTGGGGAACGGCTGCATCTTTCATCTTTCATCTATCGTTCATATTTTCATGCCGTTGGCTGATTCATTCGACCTATCGAGTGGACTTTTCTTATAATTGTATACCCGTCTTATTTTTAAATCCGTTTGCAATTTCCTACTTGCCTCTCGTCCGCGTTCGATGGTACATCGCACGACCCTTGGTAGGACCAGCATCCTCAATATATCCCCGGAACGAGCTTATACCGAACCACGCACGTCCAAGCCTCCCACTCTCCCTTGAATCGTGCTCTCAACGCCCGCTCCTCCCCTGCGATCCTCCGCAAGGCTGCGACGGTGATCAAGACGGCACATGTGAGCGCTACCGAGCGCATCCCAGCGCTCACGTTTCCTGCTGAAAGCGCTGCCTCACTGCTGACGCGTGCGCTCGCCCAAGACAAAGGCCAAGACCACGTTCCATACGAGCCGAAATGGGACAGGGCGAGGCCTGTCGTACATAGGACGAGCCCGGCATAGCCAGGATGCCGGACGAAAGCGTAGGGTCCAGTCGCGATGAGCGCGTGTGCGTGTCCTTTTCCACGATTTAGAGCAGGAGGTCCGCACGCGTTGGGCCCGGGGTTTGGGCAGGCGTAGAACTGGCCGAGGGCGTCATAGGCTGCGAGGCGGAGGAATGCGCCTGTGATGGCGAGGGTTGTTCCTGCGATGGCCGTTGCGACGGGGAGGGAGGTGATGCTACTGGGTAGGGTAAGGGAAGAGAGCAAGCTGGAGTCCAGGCTCAAGCTCGTTGGGTTCTTGATCCATGCGAGGAGCGCCTCTGCGGTGGGTATGGGAATGCGAGGGAGGGAGGTGGGGACGTGGGGTGCGAGCAGGACTGACGTGTCGATGAGCGCTGAAGTCCAGTAGAGGCCCTAGGGATCCCGGTGGTGGATACAAGGCCTATCAGCACAGGGCAAGGGCAAGGGCGTGGGCGTGGGTGGGTAAACGGACCTTAGTGAGCAGAACGGCAATGAAACGAGCTGCGGCGCAGACGATCCGTCTATCTCCCGGCTGGCGTAGACTAGATATCGCCGGCGCTGGAGCGGTGGGTGGAGACAAGGAAGCATGGAAGGCGAGCGCGGCGGCGAGAGTGAGCGGCACGCGGACGAGGGTGGACATGGACATCGTGGTGGTGCCATTGGCGGTGGTACTAGAACTTGAAGTACTTATACCTGTGATAGTGGTGACGGCGATACAAATATAGCCCGAGGATGGCGCGTGGCGCACTGTGCCTGTTCTAATCCTGATCATCATGGATCCCGGCGGGAAGCGCTAGTACGGGCGCAATCGTATGTATATACATAGCACAAGCATGCTGTACATGTGAGGATTGGCAATCCGACTTATAAGTATGTATCTGTCTGTAGGGGTTTGTGATACATACCGCGCACGAACGCCGAGCCCATTTAGACTGGCACATTAATATGCGTTAGCAGGCTGATGAAGATCCTCCAATCTAAGTGGCGGCGGGTCGGACAGCTCGTTTCTCTCACGGCACTTAGTAACTCAGTGTCAGTGTCAGTGAGGCTCAACCGACGAGCAACTTGAAATGCCAGGAGGCTACTAGGAAGCAAGAGAGCCAGTTGTCCTGCCATAGCTGAATTCGCTCTCGCAGTCTCGCAGATGGATGCCTCACTTGAAGTTGTCGACAGTTACACAGTCATCCCTTTTTGACCCCATGGATCAGACTCGCAGCGTGAATTCAGCTGTATTGATGCTTGCTGGAGGCAAATACTGTTTTTACAAGAAGATCGAAGTGGCTACAAAGGTACACTACATAAATAATACACAGAACATGAGGAAGATGAACATTGTCAGCAAACAAACCCATCATTTTACTTCTCCGCAACATCACTGCCCGCCAGAGTGGGTATACATGAATCATAAAACTTGGCATCGAGCGGGACGTGGGCGTTGGGAGGCTCCGAGTCGCCCTCAGGGGGCCTCGACGACGATCTCACCGAACGCATTCCCCCGTCTCCAATCCACACGGCTGAGTTCTGCATTATTGAGCAACCACTCCGGGTCTACATGTGAAGTCGCGGCCACGGAACGTATGCTGAGCATGGCCCGGCATACAGATATGACAATCATGGCCAGAATAGGACTGAAAGAGAGTGGTAATGCGCGTTAGCCATGGCCAGGTCGGAGTAATGAGTTAACGGGTAGAAACCATACATTCCTGCTACCGCTGGCTCTCGTAGCTTTTGGTGGATGTAACACATCATATCATGTTGCTTTAGTAAATTTGTGGTGATCATGACCGGTCCGGAGAGACTTACTGCGAGTTGTGATGGTTCTCCCATCGCCAGACACACCACTCCGAGAAGCAAGGACCCTGAGTCTTGGTGTTAGTATGCACGCACGATGCTTGGACACAAGAAGAAAATGAGCTTTACCTGAGGCACATGCATACATCAACATACCTCTGTACGAAATTACCATGAGATCAAGACGAATATATGACTAAAATTATTTGAGACGCACTCTTTCAGAATGCGAAACAAGAACGAATCGGTTTGCATCTTCACGGAACTCGTGAGGAACCGATAGATCTTGAGCGCGAACAGGATAGTATGAATCGCCAGTGAAGGCACATAAAGCCACGCGATCTCGGACGGCAAAGGGATGAAAGGATTAAGAAAGGAATCCCGTATCATGCCCTGCATCATTGCGAGCAGCAGAACAGTAGAAATGGTGCTTGTAAATAAAAGGGCGATAACTGAAATCTTGACAACCATATTACGGGAGAACAGATACCAGACGCGAAGGGTGATGACCACTGTAGAAATCACAGTCAGTTTCCACTGATACCCTCGGGAAAGAGAGTGACATACGTTGACAGAGAGTATTTATGGGAAAGATCAAGACAAAAAACTTGACTATAAAAAATCTAGCCGAATGTGATGTAGTTTGGGTGCACTATACGTTGATATGACGACCTACGTCTCGTGGAACTGTTTGGCTGATGAACGTCAAATTATAAGTTCAGCTTAGCCCACTCACCCCGCCGACGGTCCATTTCTGAGCTTCGAGATGTGAGTCAACCAGGACAATACACGGCATGGGCGGCTTACTAGTTATCGAGAACCTGAACAACCGAATCGTCAGACCGACACACATGTATCGAAGCTTGCTTACAAGGCTAATCCAAGGCTCATGTACCTGATCTAAACCAAGAGCTCGGTCAAAGGTAAGAAATGCAAGTAAAACCACTGACAGAAAGGTACAGAAACCGGGAGAGCGACCATGGTCCAGTCCAGAAGTATTCCACCTTGCAACATGGGCAAAACTCAGAATACATAGCTTGAAGGAAGACTTCCACTGAATTAAACGTACCTCTTCTCCGATGCAAAGAATGTGATCGTAAAGTAAGAGTGAGGCAAAGGCGTAGTCAAGTTTGTATGTCTCTATCCGAGCCGAGAGGGCCATGATTAGCAGGACGAGATAAACTAAGCGAAGACCGTTTGGGCCCGATGATACATATACCAAGTTTCCAAATACATACCGCATTTTCACCCGATGTGCTACATACTAGTTTGATGCTCTGGTCCCGGGTCCGAATTGATGCGAAAACAAAAAAAAAAAAACTTTTAGCCTGATGGTTTTGACAGGTCACAGAGTCAGATTCCTAACTACACGCAGATGAGTTTTGCGTGCTAGAAACATGTGATATCTACGAGGAATTCCTTGAGCAGCTTCTTCTATACAACGAGGCCAAGCTGGTGGATATCGATCATACATCATGGATGGCAGGACTGAGGCTGGAACTCGGCAACTTAGTAAGCACGGATTGGGCCTTCTTGCTCCGCGCTCACACAACTTGAACGCCACACCATCCATCTCAGCCAACTGAGTCCTTCTAACAGGTTCTTTGAATCGCCTCATCTATTGATCCATCAAGGATGATCTTCTTCTGATCCAAACCGTCTGACTCAGACCTGCACTGACACAGCAGATAAAACCGACTTGAACTTCAATATATCCTTTGGCTCAATCCTGTTGTTGTCTCAAGTATCAGCAGTCTCGAGTACGTGGTTTATTTTGGGCAAGTCGTTCGTTTAGAGAAGATGGAGAGCATTGCTGGGAGTATTACGTCTGCAATTGTGGTCCGTCGCCATGAAACGCTAGTTTCATCTTTAAAGCTAGCCGTAATGCTTGGAGTTTGCGACCTGCGTCGTGCGAGTGATTGTTGGACTCTTACGATCTCGTAAAACATCCAGGACCCCTCTGGTTTCCGTTCGATGTCTCTCTATAGCTCCTGCCATATTCAGATTGGCAACTACTCTGCGTGCATGGGGCGAGATAGCACACATTGCGCTGAGCGCTGACATGACATGGCTAACAAGTGATTCCGTAGTGTAAGTTAAGCTTTACTTACAGCACACCCTAGGGAAATGAGCACGGATTGTAGCTGTACAGAGAAAAAGGAACGGGTGGGTCAATGACTAAATATATATAATCCAAGCAAGTGAGCATCGACGAGGGCATACGCGAAGTTAGACGATTGGAATCGCTGGGGTGCGCTGCGCTGCGTTCCCCGCCGTCAAGAACGACGCCGTGTCTACAGCAGGCGGGGAGGCCACCCTTATAGTCGAATAATAGGTAGGAGACAATATGCTCCCTATTCCGTGTCTCTGCCCGGTCCCGTATGATATGGGTGCCGACGAGCCCGTTGGTGTTGGTAAAAAGACAGTGGAGGGGGTCGGTAGCCAGCGCGCGTGCGCACTTGCTGTTGGGGTGTACGTGCTCGATGGCAGTGTTGCAGCACCATCGACACTTTGAAGGCCTCGGCGTTTTCTATGCTCATACAGAAAGTAACCACCAATGAGGACAAGCAGCATAGCAGCAACGCCACCAATGGTACCGCCGATAATGGCGCCAACATCTATGCTGTTTCCTGAATTGCCTGACCCCGAGCTTGAACCTGGTGTCGGGTTGGAGGGCCAATAGTCGGAACGATCTAAGGCAGTATAAGAGAGGTCCGGTACAAAAAGAAATGAAAACCAGCTTTGGTTGGTATAATTTTGTGCTTGATCTATGTTGAACAACTCGTTTGGCCAGGTTGCAGCTGCACATAATGTTAGAATGCGGGTATGACAAAGTAGGAACTCGTACGATTGATAGTAGCCCAGTAAGGCATCGAAGTGTTGCTTGCAAGGACGTAGCCTTGCGGGAATATCCTGTTTGGAATAGTTATAAATAGTTCATTGCACGTGGAAACAGAGCGAATGCACACTCGTCTTTGTAATTTGAAGGACAACTTTGAGAGAACGACGGCCAACTTCAAACACTATATTAGAACGCCAAGAAATGATGCAGACAGAAAAAAACTCACGTCTTGATGTCATTTGTATACGCCAAATTCTGGCAAAGTGTGCATGCCATCATGAGATTATAGCAAGACCAAGCGCTATGGGGGCCATATACGTGAACAAAGGTCGAAACTCAAGCACAGTGTGCGCACCAATAACAAGGAGTGACTGTAGTTCCGTTCGGCGAATCATACGTGTACCCAGAAGGAAGAGCAGGTTGTGTCCAAGCTGTCCATAGTCTACAAATGAGTGACTCGTGGTACATAGTTGCGGTAATGGTGGGACTTGCTGTCCCCGACGCATGCCCCGATCACGTACGCGACCGTCAAACATGGGCTCTGTTGTTCCACATTGTTCATCCAACCATATTCGGGTTGGCACGTCGCATTTGAGACGAGATTGAAAATGTTTGGGTGGATGCCCCAAGCTCGTGGAAGGGAGAAAATGGCTATGAGAATAGACAGAACGGTGATAGACATGTCGCTTTCTCTGGTGTCAAACGGCTTGTCGTATCAGGATCTGTCCGAGGGGTATTTGTTGAATAGTACAAGGATGGCTGCGCCGCTGCGTGGGATGCTCGGTGAACCCGTGACAGTTCGGCAGGGGGAGGCTGCATTGCAGCAGTGTTCAATCACCGGATATTATGTGCACAGTGCCATGTAGAGATTTGAGAACGCCGTTTAAGACCGCATGTTTACTATTCACATTGAAGAACTAAAAGTGCTGTAAATGATAAGAAACGGAAGGGTCTTCCCAGAATACCGTATGATGATCACACAAACCGATAAGTAGGGATCCAAAAATATGATCCTTCCAGCTGGCAACACCGGGAAAATTCGAAGACGGTGATTCGGCAAGTGCCGGTGTCACCACGAAGTTCAAGTGGCACTGCCACTTGAGACGAACAGGCCTGAAGTTGCACAACGGTTGCAGCGTTGAGCCACCGCGCCATGGTCCAGCAGTTTGTCCGATAACCCACCTTTAGTTGAACTTTTGTCCAACTAGGATAGTCTTCTATCGACCAATTCGGGCTCATGCTCTACTCTCTAGATCATTTTAACGGCTCGTCCCATGAGTCATGCCAGTGACAATCAACTCGACCCATTCAACTCCATCATTAAATAAATTTCGACGCATAGTCAGCATTCAAGGAGATGATATGCACTCAAAAAATCTGGTTTGTCTTGGAATCTATGTCTGCTGACCGCGTGGCGAAAGGCACTGATCATCTCCCAATGGCCGGAACATTCACAGGACTATTTGCTTGGACGGCGAATTATGGAAGGCGCATCCTCCATGTGATGCAAACACTCGGTCCGCAGCCCCGCAGAACGACTCTCCACTTCCTGCAAGTCTTGAATTCACACGTGGAGGCAAACCTTCCTGTTCCTCCACGTCCTCCGTCATCTGTTGGACTAGTCGTCAATGGTCATGAATTCGACTTTAAATTGTTTGGGATGGATGCAGAACCAGAATGACCAAGTTCCTTGCACGACCGCACAAGAAGTTGGCCAGCTATGCGTCCCGGAATGTGAGCTAAATTCATACGGCCACAATAGTTGACTTGCTATACGTACTGACTGTTTGTACTAGACACTGTGGTCTCGATTAATTTTGAACAGAGCCAGTACGTCCCCAATGGCTCGATGGTCAATGGTTGCACCTGGTGAGAAAAATGGTATTCATCGCTTACAACAATCCTCATGCCAATTAGTTCATGGTCAATCTACAATCTACTGAGCGCCTGTTCCTACTGCGTGGGACAATCTCACTACATAAGGTCTCCCACTTCGCTACGTATAGTTGATGCATGATCATCTCATTCCACTCCAGCTGGAATACGTGGACTACTAGCTGCGGAAGTTATGTATCGAATCATTCGTGAGTCAATTCTGAGCTTGGTTTCGCTAGAAAGGTTGATCAGTCTTCAGGTATCTTCCATCAGAGTTCAGGATTCCGCAAGGCATCCCGTTCTGGGCAGCCAAAAATCGTGAGATTTTCACTGAATCGGTCATCTATCTGTAGCTCATATTTCCTTCTAGCTTCCACATGGGAAAACGCGATATTCAATGTCACGGAAGCAGCAAATATAGCAGCAGCAGGTACCTATCTCCAATTCAACGAAAATTTGATTGTTCACTTCCTACATTAGCCCAGCCGGATGTAACCGGTGAACCCCTTCCGACAGCAACCACGACGGTTTCTTCTTCTTCGCATGGATCAGTCGGCGCAGTCATTGGGGGTGTGCTTGGAGGAATCGCGATCTTCATCATTGGAGTGTTGTTCGTCATTTACGTGGTGCGTCACCGTCGGAACCAAAGAATACACACAGCCCGCGGTTATGGTCCATCATTTGATTCCCCCCAACCAGTCACTCTACCGATAATCCAAAACCAGACTCCCATGCAGTCCACCCTGTTCGGCCGCTCACACGAGCCGTTTGCACCCATCACTCCATATCTTATATCACCCTTTCATTCCACGACGAGCCTAGCGCCGCGGATGCCACACGTCCCACCCAACGAGCAAAGCGCTGCAATAGCGAGCGCAGATGGTGCTGACATGGTCTCACCCTTCCTTGCCACTTCTCCCTCTCGTCAAGTGAGCAGATCGAACACGTCCGCGCTGACGGTCAAAGCTGCTGAGGCCTTCTCTGAACGGGTGTTAGCTCCCCCTAAAACCCCCAGACACCGGGCCAGGCTGAATCCTCCACCATACTCGACTTCTGGGGAGGCTGGGTCGTCTGTAGGAGAGGAACCGGCACGGAGGCGCCCGATAAAGAAGGAAACGAGACGGAAGAACAGCGTGTCCGGAGCGGCAGGGTTTGCGAGCGTTCCAACAGGGGAGAACGCGGCTGCTCCCTACGCCGGGACGCGCATGGAGATGGGTTGCCCACGTGCCATAACCCCGGTAGCGGGAACACCGACCGCTGTGGAAAGCACTGCAAGTGGCGACGACGTAGACCATCTTGAGGATGGCATATGGTATCAAGATCATACCTGATGACGGAATGGATATGTGTCGGACCGCTCTGAGATTGCGGGTATCAAGGAGGTATCAGACAATGCGAGTTCATCGAAGTTTGTTTGATTCTGAGACTCCTTTCTATACAATATTGTATTTATGTCTACTAAGTACAAAGACTGCAAACACACCAGTAAGTTTTCGTTCTCCTTTTCTGTTGTCCCACTCCAATCAAGGATTTCATCCACTTTGCTTCCCGTACCATAGCAGTAGTGCGTGCCAGCGTTTTCACCTCCCCCATGCTTTCGGCTTCAGCACACTGCCGCACACAAAGTAGCAGCGCTCGGCTCGAGCTGAATATCTATCGGACCTGAAGTCTTATGTTCTGGTGGAATTAATCTCACTGGTACATCAACAACATTTCTCGGAAGACACGGCTAGAATCTTATTTCACTTGTACACTCTACACTTAGTGAATATGTACATCTTGATTCTTTGCTCGTGTCACGCAAAAGTATTCTGCACGTGACATTGGATGGTTTTGTATTTTTCCCCAACCAGTGGCACCACCTACATCATATGCCCCGATCAACACGCGCCAAAGCACGTAACTACGGGGTTAGGTTCATATCATTTGTTTCAAAAAGCTGTGAGTATCCATCATTTGCTTGATTCTGACCGTAGCCAGGGGCTTCACTGCCAATGTAGTAACAGATGCCGAACAATCAGTTCTTCGTGATTAATTGATTACTTCCACTCCTTTCCGCCGTTTTTTTTACTGCCCACGCGTCAGACTGGTGTATACGCCGACCTGCTCAGGCTCGTAAATAAGGACGATTAGACGCGAAGTTACAGTTTACCTTCTGGAAGCATTCTTTGCTTATCCATATGTCATACAGTGACCAGTTCGGACGCATTTCTGAATGAACTACAAATTGGAAGCCACAATGACTCGGACCTATCTGATAGTTCCATTCGTTGATGCCTGGTTCTATCTCCGATGCGGCTGGAACTGACTTGTAGGTACTGATAGTACCTTTCTCAGTGCTTTCAAGAAGCCTCGAGATTCCGAAATCTGCTCCATCCTTTACCCACAGCGTGTTGTCGTCTGCTACGCAGGTTCGACTCGTACCATGTCGCTTACGGTCACTCAGGCAGCTGGTCTACAATTATCCAAGGTGTCTTTCTACTATGGCTGCCATTTTTCTCAGTGCTAACGTTGTGTCGGGCTCCCATAGTACTTCAATGGTATGTTATGTATGACCTCTTCCTTTGAAACAGTGATTTGTTGATAACCGTGCCGTAGTTGCTGGAATGGCAATCCTGGTACGAATTCTGCCCATCCGTAGGGGGAATGACTCCGTGACTCCTCACGCTGTGCTAGATTTTTGATTATGCTATCACGATCGAGGACGAGGTAACTATTGTTAACTCGATTCCGCACTCTATCTCTATTCAACGACATCAGATATGCTTGATGTGGGGGAGGTCGTACGATGCAGTACATATCATTTTCATGATCTCCAGATACATACCATTCATCGGAGTGGGCTTATCTGCATACGGTATGAATCAATTGTTCGTTATTTTGCTGCATCTCACAGAGTGACCAGCTGCCCTTCGCCCAAATTCGATAGTAAGGATGATGATTTTACTGCCACATGCATTGGGTCTGATATATCACAGAATTGTAGTCGTTCGAGCTATGACGAGGACGGTGAGTACTGTCCCAAGTATTGGTACCTGCATCGAAATTATTTACTCTATCAGTATTCCATGCAATTGGCATCTCCGCTTCTGAGAGCAAGTCTGTTCAATTAACCGGTACCGGTTCCACCATGAGCTGACCAGTTCGACATGCAGTGCTTTTGGTCGTTCGAACGTATGTGTTTTGGAAAGGAGACAAACGAGTGCTTTATGGGCTTATCGCGTATGGAACGGTACCGATTTTGGCTTAGTGCTCAGGTCTGCTGGACTGAAGGAAGTCAGCTCATCCTCGCAGCTGCTCTCATAATTGGCTTCATACCAAATTACAATCTACTCCCAAATCGTGAGTAGGCGATTCCCTGCTCCCTTCGAAACTATGTGCATGTTTGACGTTTCTTTCTTTACTGGTAGGAGAAGTTCTGGGCGGATGTTACATGGTATCTAGCCGCAACACCGCACTTGTGTATGCGTTGATATTGTCGTTCGAAATTTGTGAGCAATGTTTTGCAGCCTGCAAGTGTCTAACCGTTTGAACTTGGAACTTGGTCACCCTACCCCAGTGATATTTTGCCTCACTGCATACAAAGAATACCACGATTACCGACATGAAATTCGCGTTCGCAAGTCGATCATACAGACCCTCTTTTTCGACGGTGTCTTCTATATCACATGCATCGGACGTGAGTTCCGTCGTATACTATGTGTTGTTAACGCGATCACACTCGTCGATGATGATCCGCACGAACAGTAATCACGGTAGCCAACGTCATCCTAGTCGCCGCGTTTCCGGTCAGTCCTCCGTCGCATCGCCGCGTGTTCGTTTCCAGACTAGAGACACGATCGTGCGCACAGGTTCAGTATAGCGACATGCTAGACATACCCCAGGTCACGCTCCATAGCGTACTCGCATCGAGAATCATGTTTAGTCTGCGTAAGAGCACGCGCGAGGTTAGGGTGTCCGGGAGATCGATGGAGTTGACTACAGCGACTGTGAGTGACTTTCAGTGCCGGGTTCTGACAGAGTTGGACCCGGAGTGATGGGGGAGGATCGTGGGCGTATGTGTGTCAGGTTGGTCGTTTCCGAGAGAGATGTGATCAGGTGTGTACGCTGTATGGTCGGATATATGTAGGCTCGGAACGGAAGAAAACGCACGTGGGTGCACACGGTGATGCAGCGGCGGTGCTCAATATAATATTATATGTTTCTCTATCATCACAAGTGGGTTGCATCGCCGCTTGTTACGCGTTTGAAGTTTTCGGGGTTTTAGGCAGTGATCATGAGTGGAGTCGATGATCATCAAGTTTCATCACAGATCAGTTTGAGTGATCCGCGGACGTTGTTGCACATGCCAGGCGAAGATGTCTGCCTGACAGTCGTTCAGCGCTGAGCGGATTGTCAGTCTGACTATCTCTTGGACCAGTAGGGTTTCTGGCACTGCCCACCTTGAGCTTGCTGCCATGATACTCATACGTATGTGTGAACTCACGCTCCGCATTCCATTTTGTTCCCCTTCACGTCCATTACTTTGTTATTCTGCCAAGTGGGAAGTCACATCTAGGAGAGGCGTCTCCGTAGGCTGGTGGCCCTGTAAGTATCAACTACAGGATCGACACTCCACTGAACCGCTGCAAACATCAGTACGGACCGTACGGTTTACCTGGATAGAAGTCAGACAACGATTGCATATGTGCAATACCACAACAAAATCACCTAATTGTTTGTCCTGCAACGTCGGACAAGCAAAGGAAGGAAAATGATTCAGATACATTCAGATACACATGGCATCAAACAAGTCTCTACGACGAAAGCGCCGGGTTTAAATAATATACATAGCCAAAACAATGATCATACAAGCATGCAAGACGGACGAAATCGATCAAGCTGTATGGAATAGCGGGATAGGAAAAAATTGCTACGTTCGTGACTCTCAAGCAAGGTCGGCAAATCCGACTACTGAGTGTTTGAGGTCGAACATGGTATAGACGCTACGCAGGAAAGTATCGCCTACTATCCAGAAGGCTGAAAAATAGAGTGAGTGCGTTCGGTGGTCAGCCTGTTGTGTGATGAAGGACAGGAAAACTCACGGAAACCGAGGTCTATACCAGCAATTCCACTGACGCAGTCCTTCGAGCGTTTCGAAACCTTTCCAAGGTTGAGATCTGACAAAGGGACTGGGAATGACTTGTTGCCAAAGGTAAGGCTTATGTTCGGGAATTTATTGCATGGGACTACAAAATGTAAATGGAGTCCCAAGAACCAAACAGGCATCAGGACTTACACGAATAGAACCCCTGGTTTCCATTGCCTGGCACGGGGATACCGCCCAGGGCCTTGTACATGGTCGAGACTTGCGACGGTTCACCAATAATGATGGAGGTGCCCGTGTCGATGACGGTGTCCACATGTGTCAGGAGTGTCTTGCCGTTGGCGTTATCCTTGAGGTTTTCCATCGTCACCTGCCAGTAGCCCTGAGTGACCAATGTAAGTGGAAGTCAACGCACAACCCGAGCATTTCAGTCTACCTTATGCGTTACATTGGCATAGCTGAAGTTTCCTGTGTACAGATCAGGGTTCGATCCGCCGATGAACAGCTCGCTTCCTTTAGAGGAGAGCTTGAATGAAAATTGTTCCTTTGGCACCTTTTTCTCGCTGACGAGGGTTTCGAATAGAGGGCTAGAATTAAAAGACGAGATAGACTGGTAAGCCATTCCCAGCAATCCGTCTGCAGGGTATCTATCGGGTCTGAATTGAGCAGAATATGTTGTTGCAACTCCAAGAGTCTGTTTGGTAGCCTACTCAGATATCAGAAATGATCAGCTAGTAGAATAGACAAAGCATACAGTGAAGCCAGAAATGGACACTATGTCCCTGTACTGTTCACCCGTGACCGTAGATCCATCTCCATAACGGAGAGAGAATTGCAGGTCCAGGTCCTTTGCAGTTGAAGACGAAGTAGGGTCCCAGAGCTGGTGACCATCGCAAGAAGTATTACAATTGACCGCTGGCACAAAGAGATCACTGAATCGAATTGAATAAAAGAGCGACATGGGCGGAACAAAAACTACATACCTAGAGCCGGTGTCGAAAGCGACTGTCGTGGACAATGAGTCTAAATCGTTTATCGGAAGTGGACGGAGAAGCATACCGGTAAAGTTTTGGGGAGGCGTACCAATGAAAATATTTCCGTACCAAAGCGTGTCTCTGTAATTAGTCAAGGAATTGCCTGCCCCACGCTTGCGGGCTCCGCCCATGGCGGCAGGGTGGGCCGTCCCCGTATTATCCTGGTAGTTGTCGAGGCCATGAAGAAACTTACTAAAGCAAAAACAGGTGCTCAGCAGGCGCAATGTAGGGGGCAAACAACGTACGCCTTGACTGACGCAACATGTAACTGGAGAGCGTCAAAATCAACAGAAGTGTCTGCGTTTACGAACGAAGAATTTTTAGTGATTGATATGGCCTTACCAGTACCATAGACGTTGTGATGGTCCAGCGCGGCAGCCAAAGCAGCCAATGTAGCGATGAATGTTGCGACCGCGATGTGCATTCTGGAGAGTGCGACAGGGTTCGACAGGGTTCGACAGAAATTCAGTTGAACTTAACCTACCCATCTCAAATACTGCAGAACACGACATCAACCACTGGGAAGTCCATCAATGTATGAACTTCTGACAGGGTGTTGGTAACCTGTTGATCAAACACTGGCAGATGGAAAGAAGTCTCGGATCATCATGTCAACTCATCATGCTTCATGTGAATTTTCCGAGCCAAGCTTAAGCTAGATTGATGCAGTGAATTTTTGAATGTTGAAACAGACCTCACCAGATGGTTTTCGGAAGGCGAGGCGGGAAGACCCGAACGGCTCGGGGTATCACGTTAACTTGTCACCCCGCTTTCTCATTCTTTCCTTCCTTGTCGACTCCCTTGCTCCCTCGCCCACACGGAAGCGATGACGGTAACGGCGTGCCATCCCGACGAGACGACGAGGACGAGACAACATCCCCGCCGCATCTGAATCACCTTAGAGTAGGTAACTCCTTCAATATGTTCGCACGACCATTGAAACTATAATTACCTAAGGTGGTCATCATCCCAGTGATCCCCAACATCCCATCCTCGGTCCCCGTCCCCGCTCTCCCCAGCGTGATGATGACAACGACAACGATGATTATGACAAGACGAAATGAGACGACGACGTCGTCGTCCTTACCCCCGCCACATCCTCACCCCCAATTCCCCATTCCCATCCCTGTCCCCACTGTCCCCCCTCCCCTCGCCCCAGCGTGCACAAGTGTGTGCGTTGTAAAGTCGCTTCTGCACGCAACCTCCGTTGCTGTTTGGATATTCGCATATCCATCCCCATCCCCTCGCTCCTAGATGACGACGACGACCTCACCCCCACCACCATCCTCGTCCCCAAGACCGGGACGAAACGATAACGAAAGGACGACGCCATTGCCCTCGTCTGCACAACGTACACAATCGTGCGCGCTGTGCAGTCATTCCTGCATACCCGCACCTGTGCCACACCCTAGCCCTCACATCGCCGCTGCCCTCGTCAGCGCGCAAAAGCGACCACACAACGTGCACAATTATGCATGTTGTGCAGTTGTTCATGCACGCGGCCCGGCCGGCCCTCGTAGTTTTATCCACCCCACTCGTCGGTGTCATACTACCCGCATCCGCACCATACATGATACACCCAGATGAACTCGCATGTCTTCAAACCGACTCCAGCAGCCATCCAAAAATACAACTATGATGCAATGTTGATCTTCGGACAGGAGTTGAACGAGATATGCCTCGATGTCACCGGTGCACCGGTGAGCGTTCTCCACGAGTGGCAATCGGAAAGATTGGACGTCAGAGCGGAAAGAAGGGCCCTGGGGAAGAAACCCTAAAATTATGGTTAACAAGGCCCCCAATTTTTTTTACTTGACCAACCGGGTGCAGCTTGGCAGAATTATTTCACGTAGTGTGGTCGCCGTGTTTTAAAGTCGACGTACATACATTTGTAGTAGAAATGCCAGGAACAGCCTTAAGAATACTATGATCTGGAAAATTGATGGCGTTGTGACAGGTTAACGAATTCAAGGGCCATGTTACACGCCGTCACGCGTCTGATTGATTCCACCGCAGAGTCCAGACGCTGGCTCGGTTGGTACAACTCCCCGGGCAGCCTTCAGGTCGCAAGACACTTCGGGAACATTGCCATCCGATCGCACTTCTGGAAACACATACTCATTCAAGGAAATTTCGCCAGCTGCTCTATTCGCCGCTTTTGATGGTGAAGTGGGACAGGGAACACCGTTCGACCAGCCCATGTTCGTCAGCAGCATACCCGGGATGTACAACTTCTACTAATCTCCTCGCTCAGAAGAGAGGCTTCAAAAACTGACATCCTGTTTTAAAAAGCTCGGTGACCCACGAATACAGAAATTTCTCCTCGGGACGAGAACGATGATAACGGTCTTTGTTGCTCCGCTCGTTTTTCATGAAGTACCCCAAACTTTTCCCTACCACTGCGCAAAAGACGTTGTGCACATTACCCCAGAATGACACAGTTGTGTGGCAGAAGTGGAGAAAGAATGTTGCCGGGCAGATATGCGACAAGTCAGTATTCTGCCTCGAACTCGACGAAGAAGGAGACGTCAGGGCTTGAGAATGCCCATCGTAATACCCTTCTTCGCGATGCAAACGCGGCATTTCGGGTGCAACATTCTTCCATACCTACTCGGATGCGGAGACCCGGCCGTTTGACACTATGCTTGGAAGACGCTAACGAAATAGGAGATCAAAATGGAAGCACCATTGCGTCGTTTTCGCGCCAGCCCCACTTTGGACTTCCCAGTATCCGGGTAGCTGACGGTCCTCTCTGAGACGCTCACGGCATTCATTCAATATCTCATCTCGTGTTGTTCAATTTAGTCTCCCCGCGCGCTCAGTTATATGGCTGAGGAAGATAATGTGCCGTGGTGATCGAGAGAACCAAGGCTCGTGGCGGTCCTCCTACATGCTGTCAATCAAGCTCAGTGCATATCTGCGAAATCATCTTCTCAGATTTCCCAGGTACTAATCTGAAGTATTCTAGAAGTGTCGAGACGTTCCACGAGACAACAGTTCATTTACGTGTCAGGTTCCTGATCACTAGTTCCGGTCAAGGCTGGCCTCTTTGAACCCCGCTGGATCCAGTTCGTTTCTGGAAGGGGTGAAAGTGCCTTACGGTCTAGGCATCCGAAAGGATAACCAAAGGGCCTTAGGTGTTCCTTGAATCACACCACACAAACGGGTTCGCAATCATAATCCCCTGACAAATGATTTACTGGTGGAAATTGAGTGTGGTGAGCGACAATGCGTATGTTGTGGTAAATTATTCTACTCAAAAGGTCCATGGTTGGGAGTCCAGAACACTTTGATCTGTGCCTTCCTGAGGCCTGGCAAATTGAACATCGCTCGGAGCCGGGCCCCGGTACCAAACCCGATGGATGTTCAGTGAGAATGCATATGTACATACATGTCATAGAACCATACAGAAAACAACGTCATCCCCACACCGCATCTTTCAATATTACATACATCATGGGGTGAGCGCTTCTAAACACATCGGAGCTCTTGAATTTCATATGGAAGCACGATCAGGCGGTGACGCCACATAGCGTCCTCATGATACCTGCCATATTCGAGTCGACCTATCGATTGAATGCTCTTCGCAAAGTAGTGCCTACTTGGCTCTAATGAATTCACCCTCGCTGTGGGACTTCACCTGGGTTAGTAAATGCCGTCTGAAATTCTTGGATCAATGGGACGTTGGCGACTAACTTTTACTTTCGATGGGCCACACGGCGTTGGTCTGCGGATTTGAAGGTAGTACCCAGGAATAGGAACCGAACAAGCGGATATCTGGAAAGGCCCCGAAGGTCATACGTACGTACTTATCTACTGTCGCCGCCCATCATTTCGCACGTTCCTTTCACGTTAGGGGCGGAACCTCCGTTGCTGGGAACCCTTTCCGAACAGGGTTGGACCAGGTTGGTTCCTGTCAATGAGAGCTTCTCGTCCAGCTCGGTTGATTGACAATCCGAATGGAAGGCCGGACAAGACCGGCATACTACTACCCGGTGTCTCGACTTGGACGTACAGCAATTTAACCCTATCATAATTACGCTGAATGGCCCTGGGTAGTTGCCAAGATTACACATCTACGACGTACGAGAAGATCTTAATCGCAGTCTGCCCAGGTATAAGTAGGTGTCTCTTAGCATCCTTTCCCTCACCCCACTCTTTACCATTCGTCTTCTCACAACCCAACATGTGCAGCACCGTAAAGACACCAAAGGCATATGGAACATGGGATTCGCTCATTGGCATTAAACAGGCCGTCGCTACTGTATGTTGACTCGATGTCCAACTCGTATTTTCTCTAGGTGTTCATGATACGGCACAACAGTTCACATCGTATACCGACGTAGTGGTCGATCCAAAGACTCAAAGCATTTATTATCTGGAAGAACTCTCAGATGGTCGCTCCGACGTCGTACTTTACGCGGAGAAACCAAAGTCGCTCTTGCCAAAGCCTCTCAGCGCGCGAAACTTTGTGCAGGAATACGGAGGGGCCACCGCAATCGTTTACAACGACGTCGTCTACTTCTCCAACGATGACGGGAAGGGTCCGAAAAATGTCAACAATAGGATATACTCTCTACACGTATCTGATCCATCTCAGCCGGTGAAACCGATCACTCCTGGTAATGTTCCTACCCTCTGTTTTCCACCAGTTTGTTTGACGCTTGTCGATAGAGACCCACGGCCTCATGCGTTACGCAAACTTTGCGATTCACCCCAAGCACGAGAACTTGTTGGTCACGTTACGGGAGGACCACACCAAGGAAAATGTCGGTAGTGTATACGATCCGACAAAGATCGTCAATACGGTTTGCGTCGTCGATACGGCGCTAGATGGTTCCGAACCCCATATCATCATCGAGGGTGCGGGCTTCTATGCCTCCCCAGTATTCAATACATCCGGCACCAAGATCGCTTGGCAGGAGTGGGATCTAGGCGATATGCCGTGGCAAGGCGGCACAATCTATGTTGCCGACGTCGAAGTCAAAAGTGGGGTTCTTACGGTCTCGAAGAAAAGTTATGTGAAGGTCGCAGGCAACAAAGGGACGCAATGTGCGACATACCCTCGTTGGATCTCAGATACTAAACTTCTCTACACCGTTGACACACCCACCGAGAATCCACCCAACCACTTCCAGAACCCATTCATATACGACACGACCAAGCAGAATCACACTCCCGTCTTGAAAACTCCGCTGTCACGAGATTTCTCTGAACCTGCATGGTATCTTGGACAGGATCCCTATGCTATTCTGAATCAAGGAGAGTACGCTGCATTCACTGCGTTCAGGGATGGCAGAAATATCGTTTATGTCCTCGACCTGATCAAGCCCTCTGATCCTGTTGAAATCAAGGGTTTCGACTTCGTAGTCGCACAGCATCTCCGTCCTCTAGGCAAGAATAGCTTTGTCTTTACTGGTTCCAAAAGCTCGGATCCTGCTGTGTTTAGCCAGAGCTCGGATGCAGGAGGCGTCATCCAGGGTACAGTTTCGGTCAAGAATGGCTCTTATACAGTGGATTTCGGGGTGCTCAGGTCTAGCGGAAACGTGTCTGAAGACTTGAAGCAATACCTCTCTAAACCTGTTCCGGGGAATTTGTATGAATCCGACCCGAAGAAGGCACTTTACATCGTTCTCTACAAACCCGTTAATCCCAACTATACCGGATTGACAGGGGAGAAGCCTCCTTGCATTGTCAATGTCCATGGGGGTCCGACTGCGTTGGAGCCTCAATCTCTGAACTGGATCAAGATGTTCTACACAAGCCGTGGTTACGCTTGGTAAGCAATTCCATGTTACGATCGGACATACAGTCTAACGATGGACTCACAGGTTGGATGTCAATTATCGTGGCGCCTCTTCATATGGTCGAGACTACATGTAAGGATGATACACAAATGTTTTGTTCGCGTCCTGGCTGACCTTCAAATCAGGGACTCTCTTTACGGGAAATGGGGAGAATACGACATAGAAGACTGCTACGATGCGGCTAGAATTCTGGCTGAGAAAGCCGAGATTGACGGGAAACGTGTAGCAATCCGGGGGGGTTCCGCAGGAGGTTACGCTACACTGTCCTCGATTACGTTCGCCAAGCACCCGATACCAACTTTCTACAAGACCGCATGCTCCGCGTATGGGGGTGTGACCAATCCCGCGCTACTCGCACAAGCCACGGAGAAGTTCGAGTGCAAGTACCTCGACATACTCTTTGGTACTCCCGATCGCACTAAGTGGGAGTCCAAGAGCCCAGTCGCGAACATCACCAATCCCTTGACTGGCTTGCCCAATCTTACAACGCCACTACTTGTATGTCTCTCACTTGCGTCCCTTCTCCGCTACGCGATGTAGACCTTATTCGTTCTTCATAGATGCTACATGGTGAAGATGACAATGTTGTCCCGCCTGATCAGGCCCGCCAATTCCTGCAGAAAGTCAACCAACTGCTACCATTAGAAAAGATCGAACTCATATTCTTCCCTGGAGAGGGTCACCACTGGCTCCATGATTATACTAAGCAAGAGGCCCTTGAGAAGGAGTCTGATTGGTATGGGAAGAATCTTTTGTAGCGTGCCAGGGTCCTTGTATAGTCTGATTTCGGAGGTGCATGATGCGAAATGTGCGTGTGTGTTGTAAGATTATGTACTTATGAATCTGTACAATTATGACTGTGATCCGTTTCTGTCTTCTCTGCCCCGGAAATTCTCGATGGATCCATCAGAAAGAATGGTCGCCTGCACAGAAAGTTCAGTTGCAGAATGTTCTTGCTCTCCGAGAATGGGGCACGGCAATGTCCGAGTCGGAGTCACGACCGTGCTCGTTTCTCCCCTTCACCCACTCCCGTCCTTGTCCTTGCCGTCGCTCTCACTCACGTAGCATGTCGTCACTGCTAGGGGGCGCGCGTGTACGCTGTATGTGTACTGGAAGGATGGCATTAATTTGACAAGCTCCGTGCTTCCCGTGTCGCCCCATTCTGAAGCTGAAGGTCCGGGCCGATCAGACAGCCACAGCAAGTCCGGCATCCAATCTGTTAACCAGGTTATCTTTTTGGCGATCTCATAATCCAGTGCTCGATCGTCATCTCGGCTAGTATGTCTCCCACTGGCAGTGCGGCATGGTTCCACCTCAACAAGCTGTAGGAAAACCTCCACTGCACCTTGAATGCTGTCGTTTTTGCTGATCTGAGGGACTGGTTGACCAGGTTAAAAAGAGAGCGGCAGACGCCACTGAAGTCTACAAGTAAATCATCCCTACGATCCTCCGCGTCATCATCATCGGACGATCAGTTGAGTTGCTGAGTACTTGAAACCAGTCTGCGAAGGAGTCACTGACATTCGATGTCCAGATCGATGGTGACTGAACCAACGACTAGGTCAGTTTACCTCGAGCAGTTGGATCACAAGTTCATCTAACCAAATGAACAGTACCGGTCTCGATGCGTTGGCAACAACACCACGGATCTTTGCTCTCGTGGTCGCAATCGACAAATACAAGGATCCAAAC
>JBBPPA010000220.1:0-29365 GCA_038091735.1 Leccinum pellstonianum
TTCAAGTCGGCCATCTTCAAAATTGAGATCGGGTTCCTTTTGACGATTACCCGGGCCGTGACTGTCATCCGCGTTCGAGTCCAAACTGCCGAGTCTTGAGTCCTTCCCAGCAGGATCGGTAGTGTTTTTCGGGTCCATGATAGCCTGCAGGAGTCGGAAACCCTTGCTTGAGCCTCCCGGCACTACAAGGGTGAGGTTTGCCATCGTTCGGATGATGTGTTGCGATTGAGATTTCAAGTACTACAGGCGTAAACAATTTTTTGTAATCTACACGAGCCGCGACGCGACTGCCAATAATTATGCAAACCGCTGTAACTGCCACCACGGTGGAGGATTGTGGCAGGGGGCCCACGAGCTGTTTGCCTGTGCCAATGCTCCAAATGAACGCGCAGTTGTCTGACCCACCAGTGGCAAATGTTGTCGAGTTGCGGGAAATATCCACAGTGTGTACTGCGCCTGTGTGTCCGTAGGTGTCCAGAATCTTTGTGTGGGTTTCCGCATTCCACACCCTTGCATACGGCCGCGAGTTCAACCCACACACCAACCATTTTTGATCCATCGACAGCGCGGCTGCATGGAAGATTCCGGGATTCCCTGCTTGAATTGCTGTGCCAACCTCACGTCCGTCGTCTGCTTGCCATCGTCGCAATACTTTGTTACTACCGCTCAATACGTGCTTGCCATCGGCAGTGAAAAAAACAGAGAATACTGCAGTACCAGAATTAATTTCAGTTATTTTCGAGTGATCTGGGAGTCGACAAATAGTCAATACAGGTACTCATTAATGCATTCTTGAATGACAAGGTACCTACCTTTTCCAGTCGAGCACATATCGCTGGTCAGGACACGACACTTGGATACAAGATGGATGGTGGGAATACAGGGTCAAGGGTCACAAGTACGCCTGACCTCGTTGCGGTGTTATAAAATGATGCTCATGTTGTCTTATCGATCATCACATCAGTTCTAAACACAGCTTTACTGCTGAAGCGCTCTAACTTTGATTTTCTTCCTGTGCCAGTGATTGGACGCTATGTGATAAAGATCGAACAGATCCTAGCTAATCCATATTTCGCTTCATGCTGATGAGTGACGCTCGGAGGTTCAGAAAGTGCGTCTTTCCTATGTGACTACCTGTGCAACACACTGGACTTTCGATTCTTCGACCCTGAGCTTCCGAATCGATGACAATGATGTCCTATAACAATTAGCCTGAAAAGATTGTGCTGAAAATCCAACAAGGTGCTCAGTACTTGCCCAAAGAAATAATTCGTCCTATTCTCGGATCCCCAAGATAGATCACTGATTGAGAACCGTTGTCAGACAAACTCGACCAGTTAATACATCATTACTTTACCTCCTGGTGATTGGCTTAGACTCCCGGGGATCCCAGGGTGCTCAAATTACTTCCATCATCCATGAAAGTGGAAGCGTCTAACATCATTGGATATGGATGAAGCACGATCGACTCATGATCATTGGTGAAATTTTGAAACCTAGCGTCTATGACATGCGAGTGGGAAAAGGCCATGAAGTAGTGTGTGGTGTTACAATACCTTGTACATAGCACGCAGTCACCTTCTGTGTAGGTTATTCGCAAGTCTCGATGTGAGGGCAAGCAGACAACTCACTTGGTCACTCCTACAACTCACTCCTATTGTTTGCAGACATTTCGGTCGCACAGACTAAGCGGTGCGAAGATCCAGAATGTCTGGGTACGACTGAGAGGGACCTTGGGGTCTGTAAGCGCACAGGTGGGCAATCGGAAAGTCCATACTCCTGTAGTAGAAAAGCTATGCCAAAGTTTCCCGGAGGGCAGGACCGTCGATTACTAGGTTCAGAATGGACACCCAGGTATTTTGAAAAAGTCTTTGATTCCCGAAATTCTCTGTTTCACTTTCGCCAGAAAAACACAACAGTCAGTGAAAACTGCCATTCCATCGTCGACGTACGCACATTGCCTGCTGCTGTGTTATGCTCGTCGTAGTAGAACAGTGCGTAAGCTGACTCGGTGCGTACGAATCCTAGATCGGCCATGACCGGGACCGAGCACACCAACTATTCATTGTAGGTTTGAACCATGATGTTTACCGTACTCGTTCGCTAGTGTTTGTTTGTACCTCTCGACGAAGCTCACATTTGGACTTCGTCTGTCCGTCGGAAGTTTGTGTATTGTGTTACCTTCTCCCTGAACTCCGAGTCATTTATCTCCGTTGAAGATCGGCCTACGGAAGTTCATCCGTTCGCGATTGCGCCACCCACTGTCAACCACAAGGTCAACGGTCTTTCTCCTCGTGGCTTGGTACATAGTCCGTCCTTTGCCAGCAGGTTGGCGTCCAACAGTCCGTTGCCTACATGAAATCTGAACACAGTAAAGCACCGTGCTGAAGGCAGAACACCAACCAGACGCTATGTTCATTCAGGCATGCAGGCTACAAGCTACTCCACGTCGGAACTAGCAGGCAGCAAGCGGAAGAAAAGACACGAAAAAGAAGAGGTGAAGCACAGACAATAATGTATCGAGGACAGACAATCAGAGCAGATTCTCTTTGTGTGGCAAGACGAAGGACGCATACAGTGATTTTCGGGGCTATATGGAGAAGGACGGAAACAACGAAGGGCAGATCACATGTCAGGTTGCATGGGCATCACCTGTCCACCCTTAGCAGCCGTAGGTGTGAAAGTGTGCCAGCGATCGTTGAATCGAACGTCCAATGGCCGGCCACCATACATGTATTGCTGGAACTTGGCTAGAGCGACGCAAGTCAGGGGTGTGACTGGATAGGAAGGTAGAGAACGTACCGATGGCAGTCTCTGCTTCCGTTACTTGGGCGAACTGAACAACACCGCACCCCTTGGATCTCGTCCCGTCAAACAGGATCTCAGCAAGTTCGACCTGTCCTGTCGTTTCGAACAGTTCTACCAAATCCTCATTTGCAGTGGACCATGGGAGCTTGAGTATGCGTCAAGCTCACACTCGAAATTGAATGTCTTGTCGGAGACTCACATTGCGAACCATAATTTGCTGGCTTGGCTCAGGCTCGATGTAACCATAACCTGCTCCACCACCTCCACCACCTCCACCACCACCACCACCACCACCACCACCTGCAGCATAGCCACCACCAAAGCTATCCATGCGCAGACCACCATGACCAGATTGATCGGGACCAGGGTAATCCGCGTAGATATCTTGGCTCGAGAAGTCACGACCCGCACCTTGGGATGCATATCCACCTCTGAAGCCACTGCCGCGAAGGCTTCCTCGGAAGCCACCTCGTAGGCCACGGCCACCACTGATACCGCGGAGGCCCCCACGGAAAGCACCTGGGCCTGAAAGACCAGCATAACGATCCTGAAGTGCATGTGCAATGAGCAGATGATCACCAAGCAGTGGGTTCCATTACCTCGCGAACTTCAAGAGTACGACCATACCAGTCAAAGCCGTTATACATAGCTGCAACACAATTAGACCACTGTCGACAAAAATTGGACAGGACTCACTGATGGCTTGCTGGGCATCCTTTGATGTTTCGAAGACCACCGTGCCAGAGCCTTTGGGACGACCATCGGCGCCAATATTGATGTCGGCCCGGATGATATTCCCAGCAGCTCGGAACAAGTCCTTCAAATCCTGCCAACCTGCTTGATAAGGTAACTGACCGGGACGTTAGTAGACATCGAAATCCAGAAGAGTTGACCTACATTGCCAACGTAAAGCTGGTTCCCTGGATTTTGATGGGTGCCAAAATAATTGTGATGAGGAGGGCGCGGTGGTGGCTGTGCATTCAGCCCTTGACCAGCCATCGCCATACCAATTTTTCCAGGAACGGGTGTGGCACCGAATCGTGATTCGTTTTCTCGATCCTAGCTCGTTCTTAAGTTGGCTGATGAGCCACGAAAAAAAAAATGCTCACCTCGCGGATGAATACTGGACGACCGAGTAGAGGTACTTCCGAGAGCTCGCGGATGGCTCTCTGAGCATCCTCAGGATTTCCGAATTCTACGATACTGCGTTGGGCGTCAACATCAGATCAATAGCACAAAAGAAGAAAACGAAAAAGAAGACGTACCCGCATCCTTTGGATATTCCAGTTGGTGTGATCAGCACCTCGGCGAAGAGGACCTCCCCGGCTATTCAACCCCAAAAGAAAACTCCCATCAATATCCTCTCGATCATTCCAACCACCCAACAACGGCGAAGCCGAAAAAAAAAAAGGCAAAAGGCCAGTCTCAGCAGAGCGACTTCTCCACTCCCCTCACCAGCTCATACTCGCACAAAAGCATCCCCCTGCCTTTTTCCAAGACGTGCGAGCTTTGGCAGATGGATTTGTGTGAGCGGCAACCATGGCCATTCTCCCCCCCTCCCATGCAAAGAAAGAATATCTAATCTGAGATTCCCCCACCCACCTCCCCTCATGAATTCCATAAGATCGCGGTACTTGACGTCGTAGCTGAGATTGCCAACGTAAACACGGTTTTCTCTCTTGCTAATTTTGGCGAATTCAACTGCTTCTTCGTGGTCAGCATTCATAGGTCCACCAAGAGAACGCGCAAAAGGATCAGCAGCCTTGCGATCACGGCTTCGCGAACGAGTGGATGGACTTTGTGAGCGGGTACGAGACCGCGAGCGGCGAGCATGCCTACGGTCGCGTGGCGAAGTAGAACGCCTGCGAGGGGACCTGGAGCGCGTGCGACTACGAGAGCGCTTGCGGCGCTGCAAAGCGCGATTATCACACACGTTTCACATCACAAGTCAAGAAAAACTAACCTCGCCGTTGCGCCTTTCTTCTGGTTCCCAATGGTCATTGCGCCTGCTGCGACCTAGTGAGCACGGTGATTCAATAAGGTCTTGAAAAAGAGATAATGAGGGAAATATACCAGCGCCACGGTCTCTGTCTCTGTCGCGGTCACGGTCCCTCTCGCGATCCCTGCGATCACGGTCACGGTCGCGGTCGCGGTCACGGTCCCTGTCTCTCTCCCGGTCCCTGTCGCGGTCGTAATCACGGTCTTCCTTGACCTTCATATCGACGTCCATTGAAATTTTTGTAAAAGACGAGAAAAAAAGAAAGAAAGGGGGATGAAAAAATTTGAACGTATGGAGAGAGTAGGAGTCAAAGACCGAGTGAGACACTTTAAAACTCCGATTGAATATTGCCTCTAGTCAGGTGACCACAGCGAACTTGCACAAATCGTTAGTACAAAATACCTAATACTGGCCAATATGAACTGACTCGGAGGGTAGATCTGTCGTCCCCTATATGTATACTATTCGAGTTCTGCCTCGATTCCCCTTTTTATCTTCTATTCCCGCGGTTGATCTACTGTGATCTACAGGGATGCAGATATGATGGCAGCAGATCCCACGAGATCTAGCGTGCCCACAGATCCATCGCGTCATGACTGCTACTTATACGGACTTTACAGGCTCACGCGGAGTTGACTTTCAGACTGACCTTGCCACTCATGTGACCATTGACAAAGGCTTTCTTTATCCTCATCATCCGAGTGCCACTAGATGGACAAGGGAAAGCTGAATCCCCTCTCCGTCACAACCCTCAAGGCGGGCGAGGTGCCATACAATAACTATTCCACCAGGCCAGATCCCCCATCCTGGCAGGCACCGTTCATAGAGCTTCTGGCTTTTCTGAAGATCGTCGATATTTCGCAGCCTTCTCCTCAACTCGAGGATCATTGTTTTCGTTTTCAACCATCTCAGGATCTTTCCGAAATCTCTAGAACTTTCATTTCAGTATCTACCTCTGTCACCGAGTACGATATCGATATCAAGACCCTTCGGTGCACAGATTCGAACACTGTTCCGTCCGCTGTCACCAAACTCCAGGAATGTGCTTACGAGGTCTTGCAAAAGAAACAAGTAGGTCCTTTCTCATTCATACCCGAACCAGGTGATTAAATATCTACCAGGCCTTCAGGGACCGACTACTCGAGAGTGGCGTCATAAAGAATATCGACGGTTTCCTTGATGTCGACTTGTTCACATGCCCACTTTGCCATCAACCTCTTATCAGTTGCATGGATTGCGACTCTATAGTTGCGTGCATAAAAGAAGAATGTCCTGCTTTTCTTGTTACCCCCTGCAAGTTCTGCCCTGAACACCAGCGCATGGCATGTCATGCATGCCTAGATGCAAGTGACTCAATCCCTTCCCTCTTCCTTTGTGAAATGTGCCAATACTGGCACTGCAGGAGCGACGCGGAGTGGTGCACTGGGCTCATCACCCAACCAGCTCCAGGCACAGAAGAGTTCGAACAACTGTCCCGCGACCGCCACTGGGACAGCAAGTCCATCGTCCGCTCACATTCCCCGAGGCCCGGCCCGTGCGTGTTCTACCACCTTGATCCACCCGGTTGGAAGAGGTGCATCCTTGCCATCGGTAAGGAGCGCCATCACTGTCCGTCTCACCCTCCGTTCTTGACGGCACTGGATCATTGCGCTTCCTACTGTCCCGAGTGCGTCGAACAGCGTCCGGGGTGCCACTGTGAATGCGACTGCCGCTGGATCTGCGATTCTTGCATCGCGTTCGGGAACAAGGCACTCGATTATCCCTGGTTCGTCACCTGTCCTCGCTGTGGAGTCAATTATTGCACCGAGCTTGAAAGCGAGTGCAAAAATCACATGGACATATGCAGGCTCTGCAGGGGTGTCACAGTGTGCAAAAGTTGTCAGGAGGAGGAAGAGATCCCCGGCGACGTTCACTTCGTGCTGGGGCGACCGAAGGAGATCGTCCTCAGCAAGCTATGCGATCATTGCGCGTATTGGACTTGCACCGACTGTCGTGCGCCCCAACACAACGCGACTTGTTCCGACTGTGACTACTGGTTTTGCTATCACTGCACCATCATCAATCAAGGCTACCAGGCGATGAAACAATGCCCTGGTTGTAACGGGGACGTGACGTTTGAGCTTGCCCTGAATTTGCCGTGGTGAGTGCTCTGTGTCGTCGGTATCGCTGGCTAACTCGCTGATGTCTTGGTGATGTCGCTTCGACAGATGCGGCAAGCCTGCCGCGGCACTACACAACCTCCCGATGGATATTCTTGATCGGTCAACGCGGATCAACGTCATGACACACGAACGCAGGAAAGTTGCCAGGTTATCCATTAATAATGGTCACGAAACAATCGAGCCCTTTGTGCCTTCTATAGACGTGAGTGATAAATGAAATGTACTACTCTAGTCGAACAAAATACAACGTATGCTGGGAATACTGGTGTTGGGTCGAGTGATCTATGTTGTACAGGATTTTGGTCGGACGCCGATAGGGTCTTACCCATCTACAAAAAAGAAAGGAATAATGTCGCCGTCAACACTAACTAAAAGGACCCGGAGATCCAGAAAACAGTATAATACAGAAGGAAACCCAGCACGAAACAACCGGAATCGAATCCTCTTTCGCAGAGAATATTTCGTCCAACCACATCCGTACCGCGTACGATCCAACCGTCATGCAGGCCGGCTATGTGTCTCCCGACTTGTCATGTCATCTACTCTTGGTACGACGATAAATGCATTCATGAGTGCCGCAAACGCCAACATCAATGAGCTCGCAGAGAGAACCGCATTCCGGGCGGTGGAGACGCCCGTCATCAGAGAGACCACGACGAACACGTTGAGCGGGACGCGAAACAGCGCGGACAGCTGTCAAGGGCGGAACGACGTGAGCAGGGAACTAGAGCACAGCGAAGGAGGGGGGATCCAAAAACGCAGGACTGACCGTGGCGCGGTGCTCGTTCGAGATCAGTGTCCCTCTCAACATTCCCTGTACGGGGTAGTACACGCCGACACATGCTTCAAAGGCACAAAATGCCCAGAAACGCACTCGTTCGTCCTCTGAGTGTGTGCTGAGTGCGAGCGTCAACGCACTGGTTGCACAGATGAGGCTGCTGAGTTTGGCGTGAAGGGTCAAGGAGGATTCGTGGAGCGATCCGAGGAGTGGCGGGGGAGTATAGGACGTAACAGCCGTATACAAGAGCGAGCCAAGCATCATGGAAATCATGAACGAAGAGAATATGTACCCAAGAGGGAGCGCCACCGAAGGGAAGGAAGGAGAAACCTCTTGCAACGATGGCACCCAAATAAACACGAAGAGATACATCGAACCTTCAAAGCACGTCTGGGTCAAGCCAATCACCAGCAAAATAGGATCTGTAAGTGCGTCAAGCCCATCAGGTTTGTCATGTATTCGCTGACTACTAAAACGATATTCACCATTGCGAACAAGTTTCCATGCCTGGCCGAGCCGCCTCAGTTGGAATGGATCCGCGCTCGCGCTCGTCGTACCGCCACCGCTTCCATAGTTCTCTGTCCACATGCCTTTGATCACGAAATACGCGAGTGCTAGCAGCGTTCCGCTAGCCAGGAACGGTGATGCAAACGATTTGGTCTGCGACACCAGTTGGTTGCTCACAACGCCAGCGCCAGTGGCGACGAATCCATTGACAAGCGTTGCACGGCCAAAGATGGTCGACAGATCGGATGACGGAATTGTCAGAGAGTTGGCAGAGGAGACCAGCCATGACTCGAAGGCAGAATAGAGAATCGAGGTGGATAACCCAGCCGTAAAGCGTCCAAGGAGGAGAACAGGAAGGTAGGGTAGATTGATGCAGAGGCATGCGAAAGTGTAGGTGATGCAGAATACGAGACACAGCTTCTTTCGTCCGCTGTAGGGGTGTTTAGCCTTAGGCCTTAATCGCAAGATAAGCGTACGTACTATTGGTCCGCCCATACGCCAACCAATGGGGCAGTCAGACCCGCGGACATGAAACCAGTGACAAATAAGACAGCAACCATTCTTTCAGAGATCCCATATTGCTCGCGGTATAGGGAATAGACGTATGGACCCTGGAGCCAGTCAGCAGCTATTTGATAATGCCATCGACACCAGCAGGAAATGATGGGTGATAAGAGGTGAGCTCGCTGGAAGTTAGGATATAGGGTATGACTCACCCATGACGATAGCATAGACCATCAGATATTGACGTGTTAACTTGGCGAGTCCATTCACCGGAACAGTAGTCCCGCCATTCTCCAGACTGTAGTTCTCTGCCACTGAGGCACCCGTGGCTCGTCTCCGACAAGATGCGTGATGTTCAAGAAGCAGGAAGATAAAACAAGAGGAAACGAGTAGAATTAGCTGGAGCTCGTAGAAGGCGACCATCTCTCCTTGCGAGACCAGTTCAGCGTTCCCTGCCTCAACCACACGCTACGCCGCTCAGAGCATCCCATGGAAATAAAAATGACGAGTCGTGCTCACTGTTGCTGGTGAATTTGCCAGGGAAGTTCGACAGCGTTCAGAGTGGATCCGGCTAAAAACGGTTATCACAGAATTGTGGGACCGTTATCGTGTGCATGTGCCAAAACTCGAAGGATTCCAACTTAGTTTTGGCGTTTTTTCGAGTCGTTAAACAGTATTAATGTCAAAGATCCTATCTTCGATTTGGACAGGTTGATTGTGCTGAGACGAGGAAGTAACTAAGCGATAACGACAGCGCGGTAGGCCTGATCCGGGCTCACCCGAGCTCACTTGCTGGTCGACTCCGATTCGGAAGACTGAGTCGATGCTATCAAACCTCTTGACAACTCCGGTTTCAATGGTTACCCTGGCGAAGTCAAGTGTCAAGCCATCAACACTGTTACTACTTATGATACGTCCACTTTGAGGTCATTCCTCTTTGAGAACCTGTTTAAATTTACCCGTTCAGAATCTCAGGCGGCTCAGCGCTCAGTGTCCACTCAAGGCAAACTGTCGTCCTGACGCCACCAGTTCATGCCTTGAACCTGGGGAATTCTTGGAATCGGGAACATCATGGGCCCTGTTTTAGGACTGAAACATGTCCTGTGCCGACCTTTTCCTACGGACTAAATGAGTTGGTTGGTTGCCAGTTAACTTTCAATCAACTGATTTGATACAGTATCATCTTCTAACGTGCTGTCTACGGAGGGCAGTTGATGCTACACCAAATGACAATCCAGTGCTGCCAGTTGGTAATCGATGGATCTCTGCCATGTGGGTGCCGGGGTCCCGGACGTTGTGATGGCCCTTTCAACTGTGATTCTACTGAAGTTTCGTTTGACGGTCTCCTGATTTCCAATTTGATGCGTTCCTACAAGGAAGGCTCCACCTTGATCGCTGCCCGCAACAGACTCTCTTGATGAGGAAGCTGTTGATGAGTCAACCACGCGCCGGAGGAAGTCAGAAGGGAAGGACGTATAATGTGTCAGATCTGCGAGCTAATTATAGTCGTTGTTTCTGGTATCAAAGTTGTTCACTGTATGTAGCGAAATTTGGGCGAGAAGACTTGACTAGAAGACTTGAACTCCCTTGACCAAGTGGATGCGGGCGGTGGAGGTTGCATGTAGTTAGATTGATTTATATTTCGAGTATATCTATTGGCTACAGACTCTGGTCACTAATACGACTGAGTTAAGCAGGATCTAAGGAAAGTACGGAAGGAATAGCAGTACACATGCGCGATATCACCGATAGCCTTGACAAAACATATGGATACAAAAACAGATGGATACAGCAAATGACGACAGCAAGCAGAATGTGCGAGATAGTCCACAGCAAGGATACAGACGAAAGCGAATGTTCGGGAGATGGATGAGAACAGCGGATGACCGTCCATGATGCATGAAGTTCGAAAGCGAATGGGGCGCATTGGCGCGCCCCAATAGATGAAGAATATAGTCAACATCAACCAAATGATGTGACAAACTTGGGTTCCAATAATGGAACCCGGCCCAAAAGTCGTTCGGGACCCATGATCCCGTTGAAAAGGATCAAGGTGAAGCAAACCAGGTGCTCACGCACTTGGCACGAGATGCACTACCCATCGGTCCTGCCCGTCCAGGTACCGCGACAGCCCCGCGAAGAACACGTTCTGCCCAAGGAAATCAATCCTCTTCACACCCTGCGCAGATTCGCGCGGATCAGCATGCGTCCTAACTCTGAAGAACTCAGAGGCGTGAACATTAGAGATACGGACCATGGCTTCCATCTCTGCGCGAGTTACGCTGCGATTAAGAACGTCGCGGATGCGTGCGAGAACGTCATACACCGTCACACCGTTTTCGTTCCGCACTTCGATCGTGGACCATAGCGGGAGCGAAGGCAGGCTGAGCACGAGGACTCTGCTTGGAGGGTTCACGGCAGGAGCACCGAGTAAACGGGTCGAGCAATCGGGCTTGAGTCGGATGTGTTGAACATCGTGAGCCACGTTGAAATACAACGGAGGCATACCAGACCATGATAGGAGGGCGTGAAGGGTGGTGATGCGAGGGGAACCCTCTAAGGGGGGGTCTGAACGTATTGTGAGCGAAGTCAGATAAAAAAGGGTGTAAAAGATCGTACAGTGCGAGCTCGAAGATGGCGATCCATGGTGGGGTGCCGAATTAGGGTGGGGCAATGACACCGTTCGAAGATGGGGAGCACTTGGCATAGGGCCAGGCGATGATGTGGGATAGGTCGGAGCGGCATGGGAGCTGGAGTTGGAACTCCATGAAGGGTAGTGTGAGTTAGAGGAGCGGTACATCTGAGGAGTTGAGAGAGGGTAAAGCAGCGTATGCTGGGTGACTCGATGGCAGGATGGGCGGGGGTCTTATACCCCGCAGGGGGGTGTACTCGGGAACTTACTTTGACTACATGTGACCGACAATATGACCGGATGGGAGAAGGGCGGGAGAGCGAACGTCGAGTGAAGCGTCAACAAAAATAACAGCCCCTGTCGGGGTTACTAAATATGGAAGGAGGGTCGGGAGCACTAGCCTAAAAAGGAAAAGGGCGGGAAAAGGGCGGCGACGGCGGCGTCGGCAGAAGCAGCGCCGTCAGCGCCCAGTTCCCATCGATAAGCTTATCGCTGTCAGGTGTCGCACTTGTCTCCCACACACCGTCGCACGTTCCTCAACATCCGCGCCCCACAGCATGCAATACACCACCTTTCCTTTTCTGGCCATCTCACGGGTTTGCCGCTTCCTGTGCGAAACATCTTCGAATTGCTGTCCGTCTGAGTTGAACGATGGCACTTGATGGGCGTTCATTGCTTATTTGATGATTTGAAGGGTCCCGTGGTGCGCACTCAGGCTTCTGCATTCAAGCTGTCAATGGGACATTGTCTTACCCAGCACTGAGCGCTGAGCAGGAACCCCTGGAGTTGCTTCCGTCTCATTCCTTCTTATCCTGATCTAACAAACTCCTCACGTCGACTTGCTGTTCGGCTCGGCGAACGAGAACAAAGACGAAGATATGTGGCGCGCATCCCACCACTATGGCGCAGGTGTCGTTTCTCCATGTTTGTTTTCCGAGTCGGCTCCGTTGTCCTCAATCCCCGGGTTAGTGATGCTCTGAAAAACTACCGCTTCCTTTGCCTGTCTTGTTTCTTCACCCCCTCGCCCACAAACAATGTTTGGAAAATAACTGGACGAACTACACGCAGCCTTCTTCAAAGGTATCCAATTTCAAAGTTTTTCTCACAGGCATCACTTACATATACTCCACCTTGCTATTTTCCCGTCTAGCATCCCGAGGTACACCGACATGCCACATCGTCTGACTCGATCATGACATTGTCGGGGGAAAGCGAGGCACCCTTGGCGACACGGTAGGATTTGAAAGTGGGTCAGTTGACAATCCTGCCCAAAGTAAGTACTACTATCACACGGCCTCGAGCCTACAGACCAGTACCGTCCGGCGGATCCATTCCTGGTCGGATACTTCCATACGCAATGCCTACGCCGGTTTAGCACCACTGTCAGGAACAAGTCATGCTAACGAGTTCAAGTACCGAAACTTGTCCAATCAGAGCCGTGAAACTGTATTGTTTCGTCGGAGGGATAGGATGAAAACGGGTAGTGGTACGCATTGGAAGGGTGCCAGGAACTACTACGTGACAGGTACGTACCAATGATGAATTTGGCACGCTGATCAGCCTTTAATGTTTCAGTATTTGTCGTGAATGCTCTACGGGGCCGAAGATTGGCGGTCAAGTTGCCATAGTCTTCTCACTGTGTCAAGATGAGATATCTGCGCAGTACCAGTGAAGCTTGGAACAAATAATGAGACTCCTCTTCGACTCTGTCTACACTGCACGAAACTATCTAAGCACGAACAAGTGTACATATACACAAGATTAGGCGAAAGATACCCTGAGTACATAATATCGTCATGATCGTATCGCAGTTGTCACAAGCGGCAAGGTAAGCGAATCCTTTTTCCCATCCCCACTGATCGCCTCGGGTTTCCCCACAAAGGATATCCGAAGTAGGTTGTCCGTGGTAAGCTTCAACCACGTGGTTTCACTGCCCCCCTGATCACTCGAGTAAAGCAGGATACAAATGTATTCTTCCCCGACTATCAGCCTCCCTTTGGATTCCTCGCATCTTCTCGTGCCTGCACTGGAAGTCGGGTAATGGTTCATGATGCATGCGGAGAGTCGCCGAGCACAGCGAATCGTTTTGAGGCGTTTCGCCCCGCACTCTACAACAAGATGTCCGTATGTTCCCAGTGAAGTGTCCGGTTGAGGTCTCAGCTCAATGAGGTAAGGTTTGCTGGATTGTGTCGGGGTTTCCACTGAGCCTAATTCTAACGGGATAGGAGGCAGCGACCTCGAAGACAATCCATGGTTGGTGAATGACACCTCTTGTACGCCAACTCTACCCTCAGACATCCGTGACTCGTACCTGGGGTACGATGCGGGAGACGGAGGGAGAGCAACCTCGTGGATGCAAGGTTGTCCGTACCACGCGAAGACGTCCCAGCGAGGATTCTGGGCCATGATAGCTTTGACAAGGCGTGGGAAAGCTTTCTGGCCCTCCCCGTATGATATGTGAAGATGGACGCGGAACAACCCGATGAGACAGTACGCCCTATCCTCGACACGGGTAGTCTGTCGCTTCGACGCCCAATACATGATTTCCCAGAAGGTACATCCCTGGACTCCGCAGGTGTTGTCGGCATTGAGCACTCTCTTGGAAATTCCAGTAACCTTCTGGAGAGCGAAGATGACAAGGTCGTGTTGCCTATCGTCCACGACACTATCGAGATTGACGAGCGGTTTCCATTCCTTGGTGTAAAACTTGAGTCGTTTGGGAGCCAGCAGTTCCTGAAGAGTCCAGCCTCGTGTAAACCACGAGTCACCATCCCAATCCGCAAGCGACGTGGACTCTGCGAGGTATGCAATGCAAAGGTGCGAGTTCGCGTACCACTTGTACATTGCATGGATAGCCTCGCTGACCTCTACCGCGTTCGTTTGATCGATACAACAGCTATCGACCCAGACGAGTTTGTGTCCCAGTTTGCTTGACGTTTTGCAAAACTCATGAAGCTTTTTGAACCGGGATATGCTTCGTGGTCCACCGGAGATGTCCTGATAGCCGGGTTCACCGACTGTCTGATCCCAGCGATGGGATAGTATGACGTATTGCACGACCTCTTGTATGATCTGTCCGAGAGCGATCTCGCGCAGAGGCTCATACGTGGCGAAAGGGTCGCTCTCTAGGCCTCCAATCCTCTCTTGAATCTGGTTTTCGGTGACGCTTGCAATCTCATCTTGGAAGAAACCAAAGACATCCTTCCGTGAGACGAACTGCATCTTTGATGTATCAATGAGTCGGGAGGGTATTTCATTGCTGATGTATTCTTTGAAGGCATCGGCGATAGGACCGGTCGGCTGTTGCTCGACGTTATTAGCCATTCGAGGTTTGTGTAAATAACTCAAGTCGTATTTCTCACCGAAGCCTTTTCCTTGTTCTTCCCAAACACCAGGTTCTTGAGGAATTTCATGGCGCCTCCTGACGAAGCGTGTGCTGGGGAATGGATATCAAGACCGTTTCGACTTGTGCGTCTCAGAGGAAAGGAGCGAACGACATGCCTAATGGGCCTCAACCCTACGCCCCAATCCAAGCACAGGTATCCTAGACTCGTTGCATCCGTCAGGGACAGGCTCGCACGACGTTGTCTCGCTCACGGCATCCCGGAATCAATACGTCTCAGATTCTATATGGAACGTCCAACGTTCACCGGTGCACGCACGGCCTTGAGGTCTTTCGGTATAATTTTTTTTCCGCATGTTCTCCTTCATGATCCTGGGCTGCGCATGTTGCCACCGGATCCTACGGGATTCTTCAATGTGCGCTCTCGGTCTGTCCTGTTCCGTGATAAAGTGTTTTGAATTTATTGATTGGCGGATATCTGGTAATACCGGTTGTGGAGCACAGAGGGACCCACATCATCGGGATAGGTCAGGTACCAATTCTCATTACCGAACGTTTCTTGTCCACCCCAAGGGGTACTCTCGGATGTGCACCGAGTAGTCTTTTTTGAACGTCAGACGGGAGAAAGGTATTTTGATCCTCTTTCCAGCACTTATCTTCTTGCACAAGCACAACCGACTGAAAATGATATATCCCTTTTTCTTCAAAGTGTTGGCAGCCACTGCTTGATCGGAATCTGATTCAAGCCGGCGTGACGTGAATCTTTGTAAGTCCATATGCATCAATGATGTCAGACGGATCACTGTTATGTGTCTTCTGATGCCGCTGGCACGCAGCATAGGATTTTTCCCAAGAAGCCTGTAAGCGCCATTGACGCCACAACATAAGTCGCAGATCTTGCTTGAGTAGCGCAGCGCTGGTCCTCGACAGAAGAGAGGAATTCCCAACGATACCGGGGCTATCCATCGATCGTTAAGGCCTTAAGGTATGACCGTTCGTCGATGTGACAATTATTACGGCAGACTGTTTTTTTTTTGTATGGGCGATGCGCCACGAGCTGCTAATTTAAAGTTTCCAGATACTAAAATGGTTTGCTTATTTTTTGACGCCCAACATCTGTTTGAGTTCTTTACCCTTCCTAATTCTTCCACGCCATACAGCTTGGTGGTGCGCAGCTGGAAAAGGGACCCTGGCCTCCAGGACTGCTGGCATATCTTCTCTTTGCCTCATGTTATTCGCCCCGCTTCTTGTTTTATCTATCCATAGATATAAAGGCGCCTGCGGAGTAGTCGGTCTTCTAGCCCTCCCTCCCTTTCAAGGCTCAAGCCCCCGAACGTGTTGTCCCCATGTATCTCCCAGCCCCCTCTGACACCTTCGACCGACATTCCACAATCCTCCCCTTGACTTCGCTTCACATTGATCATCGTGTGTGTGTTAGGTATCTTTGGCGGCGATGAAGCCTTTTCCGCCATGGCTACTGTTCATATCTACAAAGGCCGGCGGCGGATGGGATGGTATAACTCTCCAGGTCCATATCAAGTCGCTAAGCGATATGGTCTCATTGCCACATCGAAACTCTTCAGGGGATTGTTTCCAGGCGCACGCACTGATCTCACCACACTTTTTGAGTTCGATGGCGGGACTGGACCAGGATTCCAAGCTATTCGTTCTGGCACTATCGTTGGCAGCACTGGACATCTGACATCCGTCTTGATGAAACAATGCGCTGTTCAAGGAGTCGACGAAGAGTTTTCCAGGAGAGATGGACCAAGTGTTAGAGTCAGCGTTGTGGACCTCAAGCCGTTCCCTCCCCGGGTTGTGGAGCTGGACAACCTCATCACCTATTCCCCCCTTTTCGCCATCATCCCCATCTCCGCCAGTCTTACAGCGTGCATCGCGAGTGCCTTCCACAAGGATTGGATTGCGTTCATGTTGATCCTTTGGGGCATACTCAGCAATGGTATCTCGTGTCTCGTGATTGGCTCCGGAACCTTGCGCTTCACGCATCACATACCCCCTCCTGGATGTCCGCCTGGTGATGGCATTCTGGGTTCAGGGAATGAATTCGTCTTAGTGCGAGGTGATGAAGGTGCCGTAAACTCCATCACTCGTGGAAAGCTCTCTCTCGGATTTCCAAGCAACTTTGAGGACGAGTACATCGGATATTGCTCTTGCCTCCTTACCATCCAGTTTATCACCCAACTATTCCTCATTCCACAGGCATCTCCATTTGGCCAGGTCATCTTCATTTGCTCACTTGCGGTCTCTTGGGCTTATAATTCGTGGCTATCCTTGTTCGATACGGAGGAGATCCAACGGCGCGTCCTTTGGAACGAAATTCTTCAGATCTCATCATGCAGAAGGTATAACTGGAGCACACGCACCTCGGCAGTTGTGTTCGCTCTCTGTGTTTTGTCTCGGACCGAGGATCCGAGCAGGTTTCTCGAAGCTTATCTGCTCAACAACACCAAGGTCTGGAAACAGTGGAAGGAAACCCTCTTGGGGCAACTCCACGACAAGAAAGGGCTTCGGTTTGAACACGCGGACTGGGACTTGAAGGATTATAGTAAAGCAGAGAGGAATTTGCTCGAAACGCTTTATCGCGATGCGCAGCATGCGTACGAAGCTTCCCAACGTCTCATTGGCAACTACGATGACAATTGATTACCGAAAGACTATAATGGGACTGCTTTCGTTTCTTTGCTGCTTGAATATCATATACCTGCGCTTGGGTGGCATATTCCAGCTTCTACACGATTCTCAGCCTTGGATGCATATCATATCACTAGCATTGTTAGTATTTAGCTCTCAAAGACATGAAACATTGTATTCTTCGTATTACAACTGATTTGCTGGCCAGATATAAGAGACCCCAACCAGCAACCGTGAAGCTTTGAAGGGTGATGGTAACTTGGTAGGAACAATGTATAGTAAATGCGTAGGGCATACCTAAAGGTAATATAATGGAACCAGTTCGTGAAGTTGTGTCACTGGAGCCAGTGAAGGCGGCCGGACCCGATCGGAACCAAGGTCAGAGAAGTCACCCCAAGCTTGGAGGGATCTGGCGGCAGAGCGGAGCAGAGAATGCAATAACAAGTCGTCCGCGGTGGCAGGCTGAGCAGGCTCCACTGGCAGTGCGTCAGGTTGACCCGAAGCTAGCGCAAGACTCGGCGACGGGAGGGACCGCATCATTGGCGGGGACAGGGCCTTACGGTCCGAGTATCCGTTCAAGTTATTGACCTGGTCCAGTGACGATTTGAGCATGGAATTTTCAATCATCAATGCCGACGAGCGGGCCGGAAGCAACGATTTAGTTACTCAAACTAGCGTCAACATTCTACTAACGGCTAACGGGCCCGAGAGTTCATACTGGCCCGGGTCTAGCAAGTGTGACCCTGGCACTAGATCTTTTTACTGCGAATTGACTTGGATTGGCAAAGCTTGAGTCCATCCGCAACACTTGAATCTATACCTGTTCCAGGCCCGTCGACACTAGCAATGAGTACAGTCAGCATAGTAAAATAACATTATGTATCAACGTCTTGCTTTGCCGCATCACGGTAGATTTACTATGAGATTGAAGAAGAGAGAAATTCCAAGCTCGATCAGGATGGTCAGGCGTTGACTATAACCAATCTTTGGACGTCGCTCCGTGTGCTACGAGGAGAGGGTGGCAGTAGGCTGAGAGTGGGCGGGCGGGACGCAAAGCGCTCTCCGGCCCGGGACGGAAGCCCGAGTTGCCGGGTATGGTGAGCTGCGAGAGATCTCAATACCGTCTCCCTCCGACAACAGCAACCCAATCCACTAAGGGCACAGTTTAAGAGAGGAGTGCGACGACAGCAAAAACTACGATGAAAGGCATATATGTACCATGAATGAACGACGTCAGTCGGACTAATGAATCGTAAGCAACAGAATCCCACACATGTCCCCGCGCTGCTGCGATTACGATATCTCTACTACCTCGACGCGAATTTCCTTGGCAGAGCTGATGCGGCGTTTAAGCCCTGGTAAGACGATCTCGTGCTCAGCAGCGACGCGTTTGTACTCCCCATGGGATTGTTCCTCCAGCAAAAGAACATGGAATGGCTGTTGCAGGCGGACGACGAGCTGCAACGCGCGAGTATAGTCATCCATCGTGGCGACGGGTCCAGCATACAAGGGAGGAGCGGCCGCAGTGGCTGCAGCTCGAGATTGACAATTCGCTTCGGCCTCCGAACCAGACCACGACTCCGACTCGTCGCCGCTATCCGATGTCCTTCCGCAACTGACCTCGTCTAGTTGACCACGGAGGTCACGGATCCATGGATAGGCGAATACGAACTTGCGCGGCTCTGCCAACGAAAGCGTGTCCGACGTCCGAAATTCTACATTGCCGATCCCCGACACCCGAGCACTGAAACACTTTCCTTGACTGATCTCGGCATCAAGTTTCTCGACGAGCTTTTTGACCGGGAACAAGATACACGGGAGGGATAGTCTCCGGTCGACAAATCGCGCTAATGGCAGGCGCATGACTCGGTCATACACAGTCATTGCCTCCATCTGAGACATCGAACCTTTTAATTCCGAGATGCGCCCATCCATTTCGGCATCTTCAATGGCGAGCGAAGCCTTGGGGGGTTGAGGACGAAAGGAGAGGGAAGCTGGGAGACAGCTGTTGTATGATGAAGATTGTCCCGTCCAGCCAAGCACCGTTGCCTCGCCCGATCGAGCCATCAACTCCTCCAACAGTTGGCACAACGCTGCTTCTCCTCCTTCTCCGCAGTGACGCTCGAGAGAAATCATTTGTTTCATCGTATCAGCCGCATCATCATAGCGCTCCAAAGCATGCAGCGCGGCATGCCTTCTGCCGTATCCCCAGGGAACCTGGGGGTCTGCCTCGATTGCCTGAGTGGTTGAAACTTAGTGTTGTCACATAAGACAGATAGAAAAGACATACGTCATCAGCATCTTTCAATGAATCCTCCCATAACATCATTGTTGCGCGAACCTTACTTCGTTTGACCAAGAGACGTGCAGGATTCAACGGATTCAAAGACAATGCTGCAGAGTAGCGTGAAATGGCCTCTTCTGCATTCTTAGAACGCATTGCCACGTCTCCAATGTCTTCTAACATGTTCATGCATTGCTGAAGGTGCTGCTGGATTTCAATACCAAGGCCATCGAAGTTCCATCCAAAAATCTTTCCAAATACTGTGGGTCAGATTGAAGAGGGAGTGACAGTAAGCAACTTACAAGTGAGAGAACGACCAGTTCGGGACAATCTGGAGGGACAACAGGTTCCCCTGCGTGCCTGAGCCATTCCGCGGCCTGCTCATGGTCTCCTTCACCCAACGACATGCCTGTGAGTATGATGTACATTCGGGCCTGAATATATACGACCAGTGTTCATCATTTCCTGCTGGTCATATAATTGATTCTAGATTTTACATACCCGGACTGTGATATATATAGTTTTGTCATCCATAGCATTGATCAAGTCTTCGACACGCGACATAGCTTCATCGTGTCTTCCACACTGAAACAAGATGATGGCCTGCATGAAACCAAGTATTAATCAAGTAGCGATGAGAACAGTAGGCACGTACCTTGATAAGCAAAACAAAATTGCTTTCGGGCAAGGAACCATTAGCGAATACGAGGTCAAATACACGCATGGCAGCGTCGTGTTCGCCATTGGCTACGCGGGCTATTGTGATTGCAATCTGACCGATTGTGGACCGCTGAACTTCGACAGACTTGGTGTGCGATACTAGTTAATGCATGACGAAACCAAAGACAATCGAAAGGCTACCTTTTTTGCATCATCTATGGCCAAGTTGTGTTGCTTCAGGCGGGACCGTACGAAGGAGCGGTGAGCGAGGCACTGCGAATGACGAGAAGGATCTTGAACATCTAGGATCTTTTCTGTCAAGACTTGTTCTGCACGAGTCAAGTCGCCCTGAGTCCAAGCTTCAAGTGTCTCTTCGCTGATTTGCATTAGTGGAAATTCTGATACAAACAGATCAGAAGTGGTGAAAATAAACATCGTTGAACGCACTCACGACGCTGGGGAAACAGTAGGAGGTTCACACTTTGAGGTTCAGCAGTAGAAACAACCCCTGTAAGGTACGAGTCTGGAAGGACTCCAAGAAGCCTCCTCACGGTTACTTTCCCGTTTTGTTCCCCGGTGACAACGTAGGTGTTATCAGGGGAGAGCGTCATGAACCAGACATCACTGGGGTGATTGATCGTAGGACCAATTTGTTTGTATGTCGAGGCATTATGAAAAGACAGCAAAGTGTTTTTGGTGACGACGATAAACTTTTGGTTGGACGATGTTGCGATAGAACTGCATGTGGAATCGCTACTGGTAGGGAGAGCCCATGTACCGAGCAAGGACCCTGAGGATGGGTCAAAACACTTGGCCTCGTTGGACGGCAAAGAGGCAGCGTAAATTAGACAACCATCGGCTGACCAGGCAAGGGGTGAGGAGATTTCTTGCATGACTGAGCACGGGATGTCGAGCAATTGTTGGCCTTCGTCGCTGTTGAAGATTCTGATTGACGTTCTGGTCGCAGTGGCGAGACGGCGGGCGTCCGGAGAGAACCGAACTGCAACCACACAGGAGTCATGCCGCAGTGGGCCCAGGAGTCGTTTGCCTGTGGTAGTGCTCCAGATAAATACGCAACTGTCGTTGTAACCACCCGTGGCAAATGTCGTCGAATTGGAAGAAATATCAACCGACAACACTGCGCCTGTGTGACTCCTTGGACTCGCGAGGTCCAGAGCTTTTGTATGAGTTTCCGTATTCCACACGCTGGCATACGGATGTGATTGCAACCCACACACCAGCCATTTACCATCCCTTGATAGCGCGGTGGCCCATATATTGCACCCTGCTTGCATTACTGAGCCAACCTGATGTCCGTCGTCTACTTGCCATCGGCGAATCATTCCATCGGCACCACCGCTGAATATCTGCTTGCTATCCGCAGTAAAGCAATTTGAGTATATCGCATTTGCACACTGAATTTCGGTTACTTTCGAGCGATCTGACAGGTGTCGACAAACAGTTATCCCAGGCCGGGGGATATTGGGGATCTATTTACCGTTTTCTGCGGAATGCATTGATTACGCTCGGAGCTTAGACGGCGATGGATAGGATAGTGGGAGTACGGGGTCAAAGGGTAAAGATTACGTGTTTCTCACGGCGTTGTAGCTTGGAGGCTACTGTATACAGTCGAACCCCCATTCAAAATTCTCCGCTGTCCTGCTCACCCTTACCTCACCCCTCTACCACGACGGCTTGATAGCACCGATATGCGTACGCAAACACGTGTTCGTCCACTTCCAGCGCATGATGTTCGAGGCATTGAGCGCGACGTCGCGTTCCCCACTCCATGATCGATCCATTCGACCTCGAGCACGATCGTGAATCCACAGAGAAGGAACGGTGGAGAGACACGGAACTGAGCGCGAAGACCACCAAGCATAAAAAGACTACGAACGAACGAAATGTCAAGCTCACCGTCGTCTTGCTAGCCAGCAAATGGATGCTCTGTGCGGTTCTTTCTGTTCCTGTTTGCTTTTCCATGCTCACTATGTAATTTCGATCAGACGGTCCATATTTAGGCACGTGCCTGTCATTTATCCGAAGGAAACATAGACTAGATTTGAGGGCGGTGTTGTTTGTGCTCAGTCCCATCAGTCCTGTGGAGCTGGACGAGTTCGTTCATAGGTCGGTGGGTATGATATCCATCGTCGTTGCCTTGGCTAATTCGGTCAGCTTGCAAGATGCCTCAGTGTATGAGCCTGCCGTGCTACACGTCCCACTCGAAGCACATACGTCGAAAGCGCAACCGACAGTCTCAAGCATCCTCTTATGATCCACCGCCTCTGATTACAGTGGGCACTGCCAACCCGAGCCCACTTCGACCCGAAGGACTTAGGGTGGACGGTCCGACTCGAGTACAAGATGGCCTGCTTTGCGGAATTCGGAGGTAAAGACGAAGTGGCGCTCAAGTATGTCATACTCTTTCGTGCGTTTCACATCCACTCGAATTAGTATAATACCAGAATCTATCTATACAAGGACGAGAACGCGCTCCCCCTCTCCTATCATAACCTCCACATGCGCCGTTTTGCCCACTTCTCCCGTGGTTGGGGAATCGGTGAGGAGACCTTTGAGAATTGGAGTTGGATGGCACGGTAGTAAGTCTCATCACATCGTGTCTCAGGCTCCCGGACATCGTATGCTTACAGAACTTCTCGGGTAGGCCTCCGGTTCCACGCTCGCGTTGCTGGCACATACCCCAATCATGCGGGAACCGGGTGCTTGGACGTTCGGACTCACGCATTGAACCCCAGTCCTGCCCTGCAACACCAGGGCCATATTACTACATGGTAGCGCGTTGTACCCAAGGTAGACGCGAGTGGTTTTCGGCGAGCGAGAGTACCTCGCAGGGAGCGAATGCTGCGCCTGGATATGTCAATGAATGGAGGGTGGATCACTTGACGATCGTGTCGGAGGTATCTATTTTATTTGTTCAAGACAGACGTGTCTATAGTTGACATGTATCGGCAGTTCTATATGCAATCGTACGAATTATTCAAAAAGTACAGCTTGCCTACGAGCCAAGGACGGTTGATATTGTGGATCGTGTTTCGAATCGCGCAAACATATTATGAGTCTGGTAAATTCGAACCGGCGATTCGGTGCGCGCGCCTGGAATCGGTGTATGAGAGTCGATCCGCGAGGGTTGTCGATATGACGTTGGAAGAGCAGTGACCTGGCGCTGACCTGTTTCAGCGTTTCTAACCAGATTTTTGTAGAACATCTTGCTGGAGACCAATTCTCTGATGTTTGTCGAGCTGGCTGACATGGAGGACGACGGGCAGCGAGGACCTTCATGGAGCGGGTCGCGTTTCTACTTTGCGAATGTCCGACAACTTTGTTACAGGATCCCACTCCCACTCTTCCAATCTCTCCGCGACGCTACATGAGCCGATCTTGATGCGCCTGACGACGGAAGCGTGGCTGGGTTGAGGAGTGGGCGATTACCGTTGGTGTTACTGGGTGGGGAGGAGCGGGTGACGTGGAATGCGATTCCGATCGAGTTGGGGACGTGAGGGTGCCGAGGGTGAGGGTGGTGCGGCTGCGGCTGAAGAAGAGCAAGGGCAAGGGGGGAAATGTGACGCGACGCTCACTACTGCCCGCAGGGCGCGGACGGCGGCGTCGATCAGAGTACGACTCTGTGCGAGATGAAAAGTGAGAACACGATTTAGATTGTGGGTTCTGACTCTCGCAGCTGTAAAATGAGACTCATAGAGACAGCATGGAGGGTGAGCAGAGCTCTAATTGGCTATATGCATGCGCGCAGGGATCCGTATGGGGACTGGGCAGGGAAGGCCTGCTCGCGCTGACGCCTGGGGCGGACAGCCGGACAGTACTGAGTGCCAGCGTCGAGTAGTAGTGGTACGTCATCACTTCTCCATCGAGATCCGTGAGTGAGCCCGGCTTGCCAATGGCAATATCCGCTTATACGACTTTCGAAGTGATAGAAACTTGAAGTTGGGAGTTGAACGTTGAACGTTGAGTCGGGAAAATTCAGCGTGCGTAGACTTGTCCCGGGCTATGAATCGCCGGCGGGGTCGAGTGGTGCCAAATAAGCCAATGTGGTGCGAGACTAGAAGAGTGGCCGCACGACGCACCAGCAGTGCACATCTACTTCGACCGCCTTCGATCAACAGCGGCACGTCTACCATGAGCAACTTGTCGCCTCTCAGCTAAGCCTCAAGGACGCCCCAGAGACGGTACATGGCGGGGTGCACGATCTCGTTCATGATTTTCCGTTTCTTCACATTGTTGAATGAGGCTGCCCTGTTTCTTGCGATCGATGAGGAGGGCGTGCCAGTCTTGCAGTCTTGCCAGCCTGGACCCACTTTCTAGGTGTCGCGCCTTCGTCTCCGGATACTCCCGATATCTATATCAATCTCGATAAGACGATATGATGTGCCGCGAGGGATCCAGGTGTACTGTTATCACCACTTGTCGCTGCACTCTCACTATGCATACGGGCATGAAGTTGAGACTTGGTACGTACAACCTATGGGTTTATAACCAGGTACCCACCGACTTTCAGACCACTCCAAGATAATTGAGATCGATGGGAAAGGCACAATCAACTCCGTCTTCTTCGCCGAGAATGGCACGCAGATAGTGAGCGGCAACACCGAGGGGACGCTCCAGCGGCGAATAGTAGATGACGGAGACGAGGTTGGCAAACCGATTCTAGCAGAGGCCCCAATCCTTGCCGCTGCGCTATCGTCGGATGGAAAATGGCTCGTGTGTGGACTCTCCAACTCGAAGTCAAACCTAAAGGTGTGGGATGCGAAGACCCACGAAAAAGTCCTAGATATCAAGGGCCACACGAACTCAGTGACTTGTGTCGACATTTCCTCTGAATCGACGAAACTTGCGACGGGCTCGAAAGACAAGCGCGTCTACGTCTGGAGCATGAAAACAGGCAAACGGCTTTTGCGGTTACTTTATACTACGCAGCTAACAGTGAGGATAGGATAGGAACAAATTCTGATTGATGAATAGGTCAAACTGATGACGGTGTGCGTATGGTTGAAACATTGAGGACTGTTCCGACCGCACATGAGACTGAGATTCAGATAAAGGGATCTATGATACACCATGAACTTATCAAAGTGTCCGATATAGAGAGTGACAGATTCCCCACGCTATCATCCCATCGTTGATTTCGCACGCCCGTCCCTCATCGATCATCGATCATCGACGAGCACGGGCCACCTATCTCCGTCCGCCGTCTGCGAGCTCTCAACTGAGTCTCTGCATCCATTTTCAGCGCCGCTGAAGTACTTCAAGAGAAGGCCAAGCGCTACCGTTATCACTCCCGTCGCTGACTGCTTCACCGGTCTCCTCATCACTCGTCGACCGTTCTACTGGTCCCACTATTTTGTCTCACTGCTGTCGAAGTACGTTCGAGATGACAGCGCCAACTGTCCACTTGAAGTTCAAGTATAACTGAGAAGGCGCTGCGCTATCGTAATCACCCATCACCAATTGTCACCGACTGCATCATCGGTCTCCTTATCGCTCGACCGTTCTTCCGGTGCTACTCTTTTTTTGTTCTCCGCACAAGCTGCTGAAGTACGTTTGAGAAGGCAGTGCTAACGTCCAACCGAAGTTTGTCGCTCGCCGAAGTACAACTGAGAAGGCATTGTGCTCGCTATCGTTACCACCCATCGGAACGACCGTTTAACAGCGTTCTCATCGCACACTCGTCATCGACCGTTCTACCGGTCCCACTCTTTTTGTCTCAGCGCTGCCGAAGTACGTTTGAGAAGGCAGCGTCTACTGTTCAGCCGGAGTTTGTTGCCCGCTGAAGTATGTTCGAGAAGGCGTTGCGCTATCGTTACTACCCATCATCACCGACCGCTTCACTGGTCTCCTCATCGCTCGTTGTTATCGACCGTTTCATCAACTCCACCACTCTCTTTTAGCGCCGCCGTAGTACATTGGGAGAAGGGCGAGCGCTACTTGTCATCAGTTGGGCGTCGTTCACCATTGCCATGTGGCACGAAGTTCCGTCAGGGTAGCCACAGAGACTGTCGCATCGCACATCGGCCAAAGAAGAATCACATCAGATGGGCACAGATACCACACAATGACCCATCATCGGAGAAGACATACGCTTTGGATCCGTACGTCACAGCACCAGTCCTTCCGAGTCCAACTCCCATCGGAACACCGACATCGTTTGCTGGTTTATTCCCTCTAAGTCTTGGTTGCGGAGGAGTATTGTTTAATCCCTTTGTGCTAACCGGGACGCGTTCGCCTTCTTTGCAGCGCTGAACCAGATCAAGCAACACATCGACGCGCAGATATCCGTGCTATCCAACGATCTCAAGGAGCTCAAGACCTCCATGGTGAATAACAAGCGGTCCTCTGTGCCTTTTCATCCTATCATTGAGCATGATTTCGCGGAGAGCACACCCGCCGCCGATCGTCCGTCGGACAACCAATTTGCACACGTCGCCCGTCGACTGTCACGCATCGTCGGGGGCGAAACCACCAACGAGTCGAACTCATTCATACTCCCGCAATCGACGGGACAATCACTCCAGCTGCAACCCCAGGCGACGGGCGCGTCCGTCATGTCCGAGTACTCGAACCGGGTGGTGGCCGGTTTGAACAGTTCGACGAGGTCCAACACCTGCGGCGGGACCTTGGGATCATGGGTCAGCTGTACACCGAGTTTGTGAAGTCGTCGATCAAGACGTCGTTGGGTGCGCTGCGGCAGCAGACCCACTCCGTGAAGCAACTCGCGAATTCGCAAGTGAGCGGGGCGAGGGCGTACGTGGACACTGGCAAGACGAAGCTAGACGGGCGGAGTCAGACGGAGAATCTCGTGGAGGAGCAGGGGGTTTGGGGCATCAGGAGGAGCTGTTGGCGGACTTGAGGGAGGACCGCAAGGCGCTCGTGGAGGTGTTCCGGCAGGTGAGAAAGGTGATTACGTGGCGACGGGGCGGCGGCAGCAGCAGCAACAGTGTGGATCCGGAGAAGCGGATGAAGGCGATTGCTGCCAGCCAGAAGCATCGGGAGAGAGAGATCGCTGCGAATCGGTCGGACGCGTTTCAGAACGAGTTGGAGGGATTCGTGAGCGGGAAGAAGCTGAAAATGACTGGTGGGGCGGAGGAGGCGGAGAGGGTGAGGCAGAAACGGAACGAGTTGGCGCTAAGGGCCATGTATAACGCGGCTGGAGGTGCGAATGGGGCTGGGAATGTGGACGGGGAGGCTGCATTGCCGACGGTCTAGCGGAGGTGAGAGAGGGATATGATGTTTGTCGTTTTCCTTTTCTTTTCTTTTTCAGACTCTGTCTCTGTCTTTGTAGTTGAGAAAAAAGGGGAACGGACGGTTACTTGTGCCTCTAGGTATCATCCCTTGTGTCTTTCGTTGCCATGTCTCGTGTTTAGTTTTCTTGCTCTCTCTCTCACACACACTCTCCCCTCGGAGATTCGATGCCACGTATGTCGAGTCTCGACGTCGTCATAACCACGCGCGAGTAGATTGGCAGTTTCGACAGCGCTAGCGCTGCTCTCCGATACGTCGCTTGTACATAGGTTATTTGTATAGCGTCGTGTGTCTACTTTCTAAGCTTTGCTGAATCTGTGGATTCTTGCGCGGCGACCTGGCTGTCTGGTCTGATCATGATCTTCGGTCTCTGACTCGTTTTGCTTGGTTCGTATCATCAGCCTCTCAGACAGACGCGCTCAAACGCTCTACAACTCTCTCAAGTCTAACTCCCGCCAACGATTGCAATCGGTAGTCCAATGGCCCTGGAAGCGCGGCCGTCAACCCTTCCTTCGTGGCTTTCACCGTGAAATCTCCGAATAATTTAAATAGATCGAATCCATAAATATGCACTGTACCGGGAACATTCGTGATGGTTCAAGAGAGTTCCGCAAACCCGACCCGTGTGTTAGTGGGATCAAATATGGTGTATACAGTCTGCAGGAAAGGGGTCCCAATGATCCAATATGCTACGCCATATAGTCAGAACGAGTCCATCTAGCCTCACAAAAAACAAGGGAGGGGGGAGCAATAAGCCATTAATCTCACCGGCGGACTGTTGATGGCCGAGAATGGCGCCGTAACATCTGGTAGGATCTTCCGCAACTGGTCCAGCATTGAGAACTTCGGGAGGGATGCGCCATATCTTGCCGATGAAGCTAATGCCCACTGTTGGGAAAGAATGGCACGGTACTGCAGGATGTCAATAAGAAAAAGGTACTGAACGCAATCTGGACTCACGGGTATAGTAATCAATACTTCCAAAGGGCTTGACGATACCGCCAACGGACTCGTACAGTAATCTAACCTCTTCCCGATCTCCGAAGATGAAGTTTGAACTAGTGTCGAGAACAGCCGGTATATTGTTGAGCTTTATGCCAACATCCAAACGAATACTTTTCATGGACACCTGCCAGAATCCCTGCATAAACGCCAATGTCAGCAACAGAGTCCGCTCACACATCTTGCTTTTAACTCACAGGAACTGTTACGTGTGTTCAAAAGATTTGACCATTGTACAGCATCCTATTTGCTCCACCAACGTACATCTCGGCTCCAGAAGAATAGAGTTTCAATGAGAATATCCGATTGGTCACGGATAGCCTCCTTTGATTGATAAGCGACGTAAACAGTGGATCAGTACCAAAATTCGAGATGGAAGGGAAGGCTAATCCCAAGTGACCGTCTGAATATCCATTGTTCTGTATCGGAGAATCGTACGATGTTGCAGCACCAAAGGTCTGAGGGTTCGCCTAGCTTGGCGTCAGAACTCAATGGTATGCTTATCAGCGATGCAAAACATACAGTGTATCCGGCGATGGTCACATTATCAATATATCGATCACCTCGGATGTCGGTTCCATCTCCATATCCGAGCTCAAATGACTGACCACTGTACTGGACAGTTTCGGATGAAATGGGATCCCATAGGGGGTGATCTGGGGTAATCCCAGCACAGTTATTTTCCAGTATCCACATATCACTGCGTTGATTTAAACAAAATCAGCTGCATGAACGAAAATAAGGTACGAACACTGAACCCGT